>JAQIVZ010000582.1:0-58643 GCA_034700945.1 Arrhopalites spinosus | reverse complement strand
TTACTCTTTTTCCGGTGAAAATGTTACTCTTATTGGATTAAATTTTACGCTATAAAGAGTAAATTTTACTCTTCTTAGGTGTAACCACCCGCCCCTCCATAAAGAGTAAAAACTACACCTCCCCACCCATCCAATTCTTAGAGTGTATACATCACAGTTCCTACATTCGGTCCGGTGACGGTAGCATAAAAATCAGTCTAGGAACCACAAAATTTGAAAATTTGGCTTCCCGCCCTTGAAGGGTATGACCAAAATGACGATTGAAAATGTTGACTCGATTCATTTGATTGGTCAATGGATTCAAGTACACGATGGCATGACATGGCTCGCCATAGAGATTCATCCAATCAGTTCTGTGCATCCGCCAATTCAGTTTTGACCCGGCCAACCCCAACTGTTTTTGCCACAGAGAGGGCGTTAGAAGAATGAGAGGGGTGGGGGGGGGGGGGAATGTAGTTGGGATATTGAGTCATTAACTGTGTGTTCCATCACACTCAATATGACGGCTTTTACTCCCTTTGAAAATATACTTTAAAAGTATTTCCTAGTTCCATAGACACACAACCTCCTTCCATTCCATGGAGCTGTTGTAGTCCTTTATGATACTTGATTGAATAGAATCAAAAAATCAAGAGTGGGTACAAGATAGAATGTGGAAAGCCTTTCATAGTTTCCAACACACACACACACACTTCCTTACTCCAATTCGACCAAAAAAAAAGAAGAAAAAAGCAGGGAAGCAAGCGGCAAGAGGAAATTTTCTCATGTGCTGGAAGTGGACAAAGATTAATAGTTGTGTCTCGTTGATGGCTGAATTATTCTTTTGCCAGTCTCTTTCCTTACTGTTCTCTCTCTCTCTCTCTCTCTCTCTCAAGACTGTGTCCCACACATGGAGAACTCTACTCTTGAAACCATTGGCGAGTTTCAGTTTATTTGCTACACTTTATATAATCTCCCCCCCTCTCTCTCTCTCTTTCGTGTAAAGAATATGTGTAGTTCTACATATGTACAATAGTAACCCAACACTGTCCCGATTTTTCCCTGGCACTCGACTCCATATTAAAAATCCCGGCACGAAAGGGTCAATGAGGTACGAGTCTAGTGACTTAAGGCAATGAGTGCATAAATTTAGGTGCATAAATCAAATATGGAATTCATAAAAAAATTGAGAACTTGTCCTTGTCATTTTGTTTTTTTTTTAAAAATACAAATTAATTTTGGCTATGAAATTCTAAATTGTTTAAATATTTTTCAAGACTATAGATAGTAGACGTGTATATTTATATATGTTTGTAGACAATAAAGACAAAAAAATGGAATGGCCGAAAAAAAGTGGGCTCATAGACAGAGACACATAGTAAGTAGTAGAATGTCGTGTGTTTTGAGTGGAGAGGAAAGTTAAGTGGCAGCAGTTGTCGTGTACAGTCCTTGTCCTCCTCTTTTTCTTTGACGAGCAAGGCAAGAAAAAGAGTCAGGGTGAAGTTTACTCCTTCAAAAAAAAAACTAACTCCGTGCCTAGTGGGACCTTTTTTTGTCATCTGTTTTTTTTCTTCAGAAGATCGTCCCCTTGTTTCACCATTCACCATCAACCATGAGCAAATTGGCAAAAAATAGTATGTGTGGGGAGTCACGATCTTTTTAAGTAAAGTCTGACTTACATATTGTCCCCACCAATTTTTATTAGTAGAAAAAAACAAATTGTGAAATTATTCTATCAAAAAAATTTACTACCTAAATTAAACTACTAAACTACTTAAATTAAATTACAAATATTTTAAATATTGCAAAAGTTTCATTGTACAAATACAACAGAGAACTATATTGATATTCAAAATTTTACAAGTAGTTGGGAGGGATATGAAATAGTTGGATTGAATGGCATCTGTTTAGTTTCAACTGTAAAAGAAATAATAATAATAATTTTTATTTGAAATATGCCAGTAATTGTGGCCAAGTTAATTTTTTTTTGTCTTCATCTTCGCCTTGAGATGTTAGAGAGGAAAAGGCAAAAACAATTTTGTTTCTTCTGAGTAGTCCTGATTTAAGATTGAACAAGGGAAGAGAGGGGAAATTTTCTATTGCAGACACTTTGGTGAAAAAGAAGAAACTCAGAGACAGAGAGAGAGAGAGAGAGAGAGAACATGGAGTGATCCGGATTGAGTAGAAAAGAAGAATGTAGTGACTGGTTGAGTCGTTGTTGAGGGCTTTGAACGGCCAACAGAATCAACAGCAGCCTGGAAAAAATCCATACACATAAGAAGAGAACCGACTTCGCTCACGTCAAAATGGACAAGAGATATTTTTCTACCCATACCAAAATTAATCAACTTTAACTTTAAATCTCTCTGTCATCTTCTGACCTTCCCTATCCAAGACATGAAAAATATTATACTCTCCATTTAAATTTAATAAATTTTCCTCTAAACTTAAAATACTAACTCCAACTAAAATTAAAAATTAAAAATTAAAAAATCTAACTCCAATTTAAATTTGACTTTAAAAATAATTTAATATTCTTCAATATAAATTAAAATACTTTATACAATTTATACATCAAGACAGTATCCCAGAAACTAAAATCAGCAAAATAATCAACTAACTTAATTTTTAATTAGTTTAAATTACGCAAAATATTATAATTAAAATATGAGAAATAAATATCAAAATAAATGTGAGGAGTTCTACCAAGACTCTGGAATTTTTGTAAGGGAATGAATAATATATATATATACCTATATGTCTATTCATCTATCCTGGATGTCGATTTTCTCAGCGAGCACCAGTTTTTTTTACTCTTAGACGATGATAGATTATTCTTTATATGTACCTAGCTCCTTGCAAACTCTCACGATCTGTACAAAAGTCTTCACAAGAGTCCGTCTACGCTTTAACCAACAAGACTAGCCAACTATGGTCTGATTTGGTCCTCCAAAAAGCCCTAGCCTTACTTATGATCACGAGGACTTCTCTCTCTCTCTCTCTCTCTCTCTCTGCGGTACTTTCATCTCATCTTCTTTACTCTCTTTCCATTACTCTATCGTCTTAAGCCTACACGCGCCTACAATATTTTTTTCCCTTGTTCCGCACATACAAAAATTTCTTGGCTAATCGTTCAAAAGAAGAAAAAACTTTTTGTTTATCTTCTATTCTCATTTTTTTTCTCTTTCTATTCCTTCATCTTCCGTTTTTTTCCAAGAAATTTTTTATGTCCAAAATTTTATTTTAATATTGATTCATCAATTGTGTACACTCAACAACACACAATAAAGCACATAATGGAATGTTTTTTTGGGGAGAAAAACATGGACAAATAAAAAATATATAGCAACAGTTTAGGCCATTTTCCAGTAACAAGAGAGAGAGAGAAATTGTAAGCGTGTTAGTTTCAAGTTTTTTAAAAGAAGGATAACATGTTAATCACTTTTTATTACTGCTTAAGAACAATAACGTTATAAGATAAGAGGAGAAAGTACTTTGAAATAATAAACGATGAGATTACATTAGCTTTATTATTAATTTATACGTCCGCTTTCTTTTTTCCTTCCCTGCCAGAAAATTGAAGAAAATCGGGTGGATGCCAACCCCGAAAAAAATAAGTGTAGGGTACATTGCAAATCGTGTGAGACGATTTTTTTTTCTCTTGTGTGTATCTTTTAAGAAGAAGACTCTCTAGGGTTGGAAAAAAAGCTTAAAAACAGAATCCACACACAAGACAAAATGGGTGATTCAAACTGATGAAACTACGAGATTTCCCATAAAGAAAAGAATTATGGAACATTTTATTGCTACGTTAAGTTGTTCTTCTACAATGATAACAAATGAGATTGTGAGGTTCAATGCTTTGACGCACTGATTTTACTGTCGCTATAATATATACCATACTTTTTTTCTCTCTTTTTTCATACCCCACACCCTCCATCTTCTAAAACCCCCCCCCCCCCCCATCTTCTCCTCCTCCTCTTCTCTCTATATATATTGGGATCATAATATAGCTTGAATGAGAAGGGACATTGCAAAAATACATTAGGATGGTTCATTGCAATTGCCTTGGAATTGTAAAGTGAAGATACGATGACAGTTAAAATTTTGGAGGTACGAGTCCATTTGCTTTTTTTGAGTAAAATATATTTTTTTGATAGATAAATCAAATCAAGATAGAATCAAATTATTTTTTTGAAAAATAATTTTAAATCAATAACCATTTCTCTCTCTCTCTCTCTCTCTCTCTCTCTCTGCTTTCCCCATTTTTTTGTATTTTTCTTTTATCATTGACCATAACTATGATCATGATCTGTGATGCAGAAATTGGTTTACAAATAATTTTAAGAAAATGTAACGGTTACCACAAGTGACAGGTAGAGAGAGAGAGGGAGAATCTCTGAACGAGATTCAAAAGACTAAAAATAAACTCCCTCTCATACAAAACAGAGAGACACTCACACGCACTCTCTATTTGATTTTGACGAATTGGCTGGAAAATTGTTGTTGACTTTGAATGCATATTCATGATTTCCACAGGGGTCTCGACGATTCCACTATCCCTTTTCTGCATGAAATGAACGTGAGGCATGATTCTAACTTGTGTACAGAATTTTCTTGTGATAAAAGAGACTGTGTAGATTGTACATACAGAATCCTCTTTTTAGTTTTTTGGTGTTACTGACATGTGAGTGGATATGGACAGAAGAGGAACATTTTGATTTTGTGGGAGAGAGAAAATGCTTTTATCTACTTCCCTCCTTTTTATCTTTATATGATAAACTCCTTCCTCCCCATTTGATTTAGTATGGTGCAATGCCCAAAAACTTGAAAATTCATGGACATTCTCAAAAATTTGGTTAAACAATCCATTCTAAATTCACAACTCTATCTTTAGAGCAGCCATGTTTTTTTCAACTTTCTATCAGTACATCATTTTATTCTCCCAAGAAAATTAACCAAAATAAGTCTACAACTAAAATATGGTTCATTTTTAAAAATAGAGATTCATGGTATTGAAAAAATTTTGAAATATCCTTTTTGGATGGAATGTCGGATATTTTTGTTGTTGAAAAAAAGGGAATTACAAAGAGAGAGAGAGAGAAGGAGAAATAACAAAATGACGTGGAAGCCTTGAGACGTGAAAGGTTAAGTTTGTGAGAACAAAAATATCTTGTAATAGTATTTAACTATAGAAATGCTCTCTATATGTACAATGTAAGAAAAGTACATTATTTGTAGTTTGTAACATTGTAGAAATAGTTAAGGATCATGTGGGCACATGTGGTGGTGGTAGACTTTACCTATAAGTAAAAGTTTTTAAGTATGGAAGGTAGATAGAGACTAAAAGTTGAGCTCAGAACAAGAAGAAGAAGAGGAAAAAAAGAAGAGAGAGAGAACCAACGAGTAAGAGACTAGCTTTCAAGTATTGTATGTCAAAAGCTTGACTTGACGAACTGGCTGTGATGGGCGACGGAAGATTTTGAAATAGGAAATGTAGAGAGGGGTGTGCCAATCATATTTTGGAAAACTCTGCATGAAACCCAACGAATGAATAGGGAGGCAACCAAACTTTTACTTGAGAACACCAAAGCACCAAAAAACTTTGTATGTAACTATTTTGACCCACCAAATATTTATGTACATTCCCATATTAAATATATATTCCCTCAATCATTTTTTATACACAATCAAGAGGTACTTACACTCTATGACACCATATCCATATTTCACATAAAGACTTATATCTTTTAGTTTATTATAATACTCAATTCCTAATCTCAAAAACCTTATTCCTTTTTTTACAGGCTAAACATTTTTCTGTAGAAGGAGGAGCAGACAAGAATTTGTTAAAAAACTTAAATCTTTTATTGAGACTAGTCTAAATGTCTAAAATCTATTTAATTCCTTTTTATTAATTTTTTAAATATTTTTCCCGAATTTAAATCTGACCATGTCTTCACTTTTTCTTAAGAAGAGATTAAATATAAAAAATGAATTTTTCAAACCTACCACCCGTGAATTAAAAAATACGGTAGTAAAATTTAAGATGGACAATCTTTGCCGCTGGGTCTTTTTATTGAAATGAAACAAATTTTTTTTGCTTCCTATTTAATATTTATACACACCCCTATCACTTATAAAAAAAATTGAGTATGAAGGAAGAGAAGATTTTAATATACAAAAAAATAATTTGCCTATTATTTTTATCTCCTCGTCACTTTTAATACTCTTTATTTTTATCTGTAGTTAAAATTGACAGCGGCATTGGCCAGGTAAGTGGTAAATCCAAAAAGTCAACCCACACTTTTAAAAAAATTATGAAAATCCATTTGGATTAACATAAACCAATAATAAACCAAGTCAAAAGATATTATAATTTTTTTTATCCTCCATCATTTTAACACCCTCATGGCAAATCCTTAATAGATTTAAAAAAATACATGTGGACAAAAAAGGGATATTTCATTTCATTGACAGAGGACAGAGGACTTGATGATGATCAAGGGAGCAGTAAAAAATTATTAAATGGTTATTAGGGGTTTATTTTACAGTGACGATTTTGAGAAATGATTGATAAATATTAACACTTGATTTGTTCACTGAAGAATGGACGAAATAATATTTGCATCGTTGCACATTACATGAATATCCCCTTTGGTCTCATTACAATTTTTTAATCAATGATTTTAGTCTGCTCTTTGCTTTTGTGGCTTGAAAAAAAAATAAAAGTCATCCATGTAATGAATACAGAGCAGTAGCCATAGCCCTTCTCCCGTTAGGCATTGATTTGAATTTTTAATTTTATGCTTGTTCATATTCCTCCCTCATTTTTCGCCCATTTTTAAGGCTGTCACACTTGTCTCTAATATTCTTTAATTATTGTTAAACTACAGGCCCTCTTTTACGTCTTTAAAAAATAGTACCGTTATTTTTGAGATTATGCAAAAAAGTGATGGACATGGAGATGGTATGAAAAAAAACTATTTTCTATTTGAAGCTCCTTTTTTTAACTTGATGGCGGCTTTTTTATTCTTGAATGCGTACTCTGTACTGAATGAAATTATGAAAAATATAATGTACAGATATGATGTGTATATCAGTATATTTTTGCCATGGATTAGTTAAAAGGAAAGCTGGAGAGGTTGGTTGAATATAAAAAATAATATAGTGAGTAAAGCCAAGGCGTGACATGCAACGACCAACGACGACGATTTTGGTCGTGTCACTTGTCAAAGAAAAGCAAACTCGTCCACGATCAATGTAAAAACAGAGAATGAATAGAGAGAAAAGTAAAGCAACTGAAGCAAAAGCATGCTTAGGCAAGTCAGTCATTGCAAAGGATCAAATAGTAACTATAAATATATATATATGTATGCATCTTGTTTATATAATGGAACTCCCATTATAGTCATACAAACTTGGTCTCCTCTTCTACAAAAGGAGTCTCGTCGAGTATCATAAACACTGTCTTTTTCTCTCTTCCCTATTTTGCAGTATAAAAGATGAACACGAGTATAGCCTACCCCCCTCTTTTTTACTATAGTCACATGACCCGTTGAGTGAACGGGAGTAAAATTGTCAAAAATTATCCCATCTTTTTTTAAAATTTTGCCCTCATTTTTTCACGAAAAAAAAAATTAAACTTGTCAATTAATAATATGGTTCTTTTAATTTTAAAATTGAGACTTTGTCAATTTGTGCAATTCATTTTTTAGAAATTTTTTTTGACAGGTGTAAAAATGTCGCTGCAATGTCGCATAACTGGAATAAAGGCCGAAATTTGAAATTATAACAAAAAATAAATTTAAGGTCGAATTTGACATGTTTTTGAGAGAGAGAGAGAGAGAGTGACTATATGGAATGTAAATTTTGAGTTGAAAAAAAAAGAAAAACAAACAGAGGGAAAGAGTGGATGTGGTATATTAGAGGAGATTATATGTGGAGATAGGATAGGAGAGCGAATATTTGGGTGTTGAGCTTGAATGGAGGAATAAAGAATGTCCTTTTTGGAGATTAATGATTCTCTTCTCAGCTGCCACTGTACACTGTGACACGAATAAGAACCCCTTGGCCCCGCCGGCCTATTGTGTACCGCCTGCTGTGACCTAGGTGCATATAGTCAACCACTTTACCATAGTGATCTTCCTTCATTACATTATACTTTACATTACATTAGAATGCATCAGCACTGAAGGCAACTTACTCGTATAATGTACATTTATTAGCAGCTCCTCTTCCCCCCATATCTCTCCCTTTAAATTGAAGCACGACCATAAGCATGCTATCAGATACTTTTTCTGTTTAACAGAGCAACTTCATTGATTTTCTTGATATCCATTGATACAGCCCTATCCAAATTTCTAAACTAAGAGATACAGAGATGCACAGGGTGAAAAGAGCGATTAGTCCCTATTTTTAATTCACCTTACTCTCTTCCTCTCTCTTATTAAAAGTATTTACTCCATACAAAATATATTCTATTGCAAAGACGATGGTGGATGGAAGGAAGGGAACCTTTAAGGATGCTTCCTCTTGTGATTTGGTTATTATCTTGTTCATCTCCTCAGCTTAAAATACACAGACAAAAGTCAACTGGCAGTTTTCTACTGATATGAAAAGAGTATGACTATGAGCAAGTTTGAGTCATGTTTGGATGCGGTTAGAGAGAGAGAGAGATATGATTTGATGATATGTTCCAAGGCATTGATGATGAGACATGAGATGAAATGAAAGGGTTTGCCGAGGCGCCTCCACTTCTCATGATTCACTCCCTTCGGTTATTGAAATTACGTGCCACCCACCCACTCTTGACAGTGTCAACAGCATCAGAGAAGGGCCTTTGCATTTCTAAATAGCCCAAGTTTATTTTAAAAATATTCTCTACCATTGCCAAGCCCAATTTTTTTCTTTTCACTTACTATTACAAGCGCACACATTTTATATGAATAATATTCAAAATATTCAAACGTTGCAAAAAAAAGATTTATCACAATTTTCAAAAATTAAATTTTATTTTAGGTTCAATGGAACTCACAAGTCAGTACAAAAAATTAAATTTAAATGAATTAAATTAACTTGTATTTTAATTTCTCTCTTCATTATTATTTTATTCATTTCATTCACATCAGTATAGTGGACAGTAGAGATAAAAATCATATCATCAAGATTAGTCCACACAAAAACATGAATCGTTTGTCATTTTAACTCTGTATAAAAAAATGCCCAGAGTTTTCAAGTGAGTTGTAAAGTTTATCGTGATGGATGTGAATCTAAAGGAGGGGGATATATTGTTGTTGGTGTTTTTTTTATCTTGGCATTAATTTCTACAGAGTACTTTTTTTTAACTGTTCCATCAAAGTTGAATTTGACATGAGGCTGTTGATTTTATATGAGAGACTAAAAAACATTTTTTTTTTGTGTCTCATATCTGTAGTTCAGCTTTATATTATACTATTTATTTTTTAATGCATTGATAATGTTTGAATTCTTATTTTTTTGCTAAACTATAGAACAACCCTTTTTTCGGGACTCTCTCTTTCTCTCTCTCTCTCTCTCTCGTTCATTTAGGGTTAACAACAAGAGACATTTATTGACAAGCCCAAAAAATATTCTCCTCCTTCACTCAGGAATCACACGATAGGGTACAGAGGACTAGAGAGAGAGAGAGAGGAAGAATAGAGGCTTCAAAAATATTACTATGAATGCGTTTGCATTAGGCTTTCAATATTCGAGTGCGTGTTGTGCTGGGAATATGGAACCACCTTCAAACTTATGTCAAAGAAACCTTTGGAGCGAGAATGACGAATTGTGTGCGCCGAAAAGTTTTTCGGTCGCAACCGGAGGAAGCAGAGGAAAAAAAAAAGTTCCATCGGCAACTGAGTGACAGGGACAGGGGCGGATTGATGGAATAGTTGGGCTGAGTCTGAAAATTATCAACATATTTTTTAAATTAATTAATTTACTGTATTTAATTATTATTCAACTTGCAATTATTATTACATAACTCTCATTTGTAATTAAAATATTACAATTTAAAAATGTAAAAACTACAAAAAGTCCCTGTAAAATATTTAACAGAAATATTCTAGTGACAATTTAAAAATAAATATATTTAAAAAAGTTAATTATAAAACAAAATGAGGGCCCTAAAATAAAACAACTTGGTCCTGCCCTGGGAGGACGAGTATTATTATGAAGCTGACACGCTGCCAGGTTAGGTTGGCCATACGGAACAGTATTATATGAGACTCCCAAAGTGTAGCATACGAATGTCATAACGAAAATTTTCTTGGATTCATGTACTGAAAAGAAAAAAGTTTTTCTGTCTCAAACTTTTTATTTTTTTGGCATCCCTCCCATTCACTCAATCCTATACACTCGACATAAATTCCTTTCAATTTTAACGACAAACATCTATATCAAGATTTAACATTATTTTATTGAAAAATAATTAATAACAACATTTATCCTCAATTTTGTATTTCTTGTACTTTTAATTTTTAATAAAATACAAATGATCTCTAGTCATTTAAAAAATACTCAATTAATATTTTAAAAAAACAAGAACAATCATTAAGACTTAAAATTTAATTTGAACAGTCAAATTCACACTCACTACACTCTCAAAAAAATAAATAAATTGTGCATCTAAGACTCTCTCTCTTTAGAGAGTACAAGAACCCTTGAAGGGATTAGAATATGATAAAGCTTTGGGAGAGTATTTAATACAAATGAATGAGGATTTTTTGGGGATGAAAAACATGGAATGAGTTTTTTGGTGGGAACGTCCTCATTGGAGTTGCATGTGTTTATAGTCTCCTCTTGTGAGTGTGAAGCTTGGCATGACTAGAAAGAGAGAGAGAGAGAGAGAGTTCTTGTGAGATAATGAGATAACGCATTTCTTGCATGATTGTCTTCTATCATGTTCAACTTGGGTTATATGACATGATATGTACATGTTGTTATGCAATGTGTGTTACATATATAAAATGGATAGACATGTTAAGCTTTTGCGGCATCCTGTTCTCTCTCTCTCTCTTCTTCTTGGTGTCGTGTGTACGGATATGTGTGTAGGAGACTTGGAAGATTGAGTCTGTTTGGTTCTTGTGCAAAAGGATAATAATAGAAGTCCAGCCCTTTCCACGGTCGAGAGAGAAAGACAGAAAAGACACATTCACTTAAGATGAGCACCGTATAGGCTCAACCAAAAGAGGCCTATGAGAGAGAGAGAGATGGAGAAAACGGGGAAATAATGAAGGGGGCTAATGTTAAATTTATTCGTAAGAATCTCTTCTTTCATATGCGATTTCTGTCGGAGGAGAAGCCGTCAAGATGTGGCGAAAGAAGATTAATGTGATAAGTTTGGTTCTTCCTCATCTTAGCACGCCCCTTATTACGTACTGTGTGTAAGTGTGTGTGTCTGTTACGTCCATCTCTCTATAATAATTCTTAAATGAGATTTTTCTGGTACTCCCTTCCCCCTCCATCTTTTTTTATGAAATTACTTCTCTCTTATAGAAAAAGTCAAGTTTTTTTTTCTTCAAAGTGTCAGAATGTAGAATGACCGTGAAATGTACTAAGGGGAAAATATTTAATTTAACTTTTTTTTTTCTTCAAAGTTAATAATACAATAAAAACATTTTTTTTGTTTTTTCAAAATTTTACAATAATACTGTAAGAGTACAATTTTTGTCTAGAGAGGGTGAAAGATGACCTAGACGAAAAACTCATGGTCAAAATTAATTTTAGGGTCTTTTGCACTCTCTCCACAAGTTTGACGGAGCCGACATGGCTAGTCTGTGGGTGATGAACACCGATGGTGAGTTTCTAAGAAGAAAAAAAAAGTTTTTTTTTCTTCTTCATGTTTTCTTGGCTCTAGTCATTTCAAAAATGACACTTGTTACAGCTTTTCCCAACCTTCCACATCTGGTAACAAGATATAACTACATTTTGGGACTCTCAAGAGGGGAGTTCACGCATTGCGTATTGGTTTTTACGACTAATATTTTATATAGTACTTTATAGACTTTTATGTGTATCTTGAAAAAATTCTATTCTTTTCTATACTACAAAATTTAGTATTCTAAGATAGACTTTTATTTTTAAGTGTTAAATGTAATTAATTGATTCATAAAAAGAAAATTTTTTGATCCCCATAAAAAAAATTCAAGTCATTGTCTTGGCAGAGAGTCAAGAGAAGATAAAATTTAATTCTTCAAAATTTTCATCATCATCTCTGAGGGTCATGAAGAGTCGCGGAAAATTTTAGAGAGATATGACAGAAAATATGGAGACCGATTTACTCCCAAAAGTCTATAAGCCACTAACTACATGGTACAGATAGTCCACTAAAAACTTTGGTTCTTATTCTTGTAAAGAATTAATCTTTGCCATGAAGAAAGAGAGTGAAAATTACCATTTTACGTCTTTCTCAAAATGGTGTACACAAAAAACACTTGAAAAGTTTGATAGTCCAAGGAAACCAAGTCAAGAAAATCCCATAACTAGCTTAATTTCTTATGCAACCTCACGAACCTAATTTAACTGAACAAACAAGAAAAGACTATCGTCAATATCTTGAGCTTAAACTCTCCATCTTTTTTTAAATATTTTTTTTTCTTCAAAATTTCAATTTTCCATAAAATAATTTTCCCCATGATATTTCAATTCTCTGGATATTTTTTACCCACAAAAATTGGAAGCGGTACCTTAATTTGTGAGAATGTACGAGTATGACAAAGATGTTGACTAGACTAGAGAGAGTGTGTGTAGTCAAATGTGGATGTAATGAAACGTGAAGGGGTGTAAAGAGGCATGTTAAAATATAATCAGAAGAAGAAGATACCAAACAGAGAGAGAGAGAGCTTGTGGATGATGTCCACGAAAATTACACTCGGCAACAAAAAAAAAAAGAAGTAGGGGAAAAAATGAGACGAGTATAATTTGTCTTCATCTAAAGTCAAATCAGAATCCACTTAATAAATAATCAATAATAAAATTATTTGCGTAATATACATAACAACAAAAGTGGCGCGAGCTCCGCGTTGTAGTAAGCAGTGAGCCAAGTGAGGAGAGAGAGAGAGCAGGTAACAATGTATAATTAATTAATTGCAATCGGATGAGGAAGCCTTCCATTCTATTAAGTGTGTATCCATCATGCTGACTTTTTCATATGTACACAACAAATACTCTACATGCTACAATCCACAATGTGTGTGTCTACACTACCAACCACAAGACAATTCACAGCTCACAGCATCCTCTTCAAATTATCAACCCCTCTCTCTCTCTCTCTCTAGCTATCTCCCCTCTTGTAGTTTTTTTCAAGCTGGTTTGAAAGAAACAAATTATTCTTTTTTTATCTCAACTCTTTATAAGTGATAGCCCGTGTCAACCATTTCCCGGAGTTGACTTTTTTGTACACTATTTTAATTATTAATTAAGGACTCTCATAATAGACTGAAACAGGTCAAACGAGTCAGAATTTAATTAGAAATGATGTTTACATTACATACCTGTATTTTTTCAAAACTGTTTCTTTTTTTCCAATTACTCTCAAAATTCTAAAGTGATTATTAAATGTACATCGCCAGGTAGCCAAATGGCCTGCAACTAATTTGAGGGCTAATAATTTTTTTCTTGTTGTTTTTTTAACTATGAAGAGATTCTCAAGGGACGGCTACTTTACTACTGAAGGCAAATGAGGGAGATTGTGAATTGTGGATAATGAAAATAGTTTGATAACTTGTCTGTTGATTTGCCTATTAGATTGTAAAGTAAAGTTAAGTTTGTGGTGGTGAAAATTATACATGTTATTTTATTTCTGAAGGTTATATAATTAATCTGTATTGTTTATCGGCGCCTCTGGTTCCCCAGTCTCTCTCTTGATATTCAAGTAAAGGAGCCAGAGAGATGAGAGAGTGGAAAAACAACAAGGTGGGTTAGGTAAATAACAGCGGCAGGTTCCTTTGATCTTCTTCTTCTTCCTCTCCCTCTTTATATGATAGCTATCTTCCTCTTGACGGAGATCTACAATACGTATCATTATATTGTTAAGGTGCTAGTTTATGACTCTATGATGACGATCTATAATAAAATGAGCCTCCATCTTCATATCCATTTTTTTCAATAGCAAATCTCATTTATTTATAGTTATACACACACACACACTCTCTCTCTTGGAAAATTATGACTGAAGAATCTTTTAGTCTTTAGCAATTGTGAACAAGGGAGAAATAATTGCGTGCTCTTTTTAAACTTGTTAACTCTTTTTGCTACTTTATTTTAATATACTCCAAAAAAGATCATAAAAAATCACCGTTTATTTTCCCCGTCTTACTTTTAAAATTCAACTTAATTGTTTGTAAAAAAAATATTTAAAAAGTCAACAAGTTTTATTTCCTTTTCAAAAAAAGACAAGTGGGGACTACATAACCACAAAGTATGACAGTGGCCAATGACTTGATATGGAATTTAATAAAAATTGAGAAATTATTTAGATATTTAACATGACTCATAATTTCCATCCCATAATTTTCTATTCTTCCCTCTCTCCACACATATGGCTTCCCTTTTAAAAAATTCTACATGAAAGAATGTTACAAAAGAGAGAGAGAGAGAGAGAAGAAAAACGACAAATTTGGTGATATCTAATTGTACAATTTTCAAGTCACGACATGTACAAAAATCAAACAATTGTCGACAGACAAATTCCCATACAAACATGATTGTCTTTACTATTACACACACATAGATAAAACTACCTTAACTACCAGAAATAGTCTCATGAAAATATTTTTCATAGAAATTCTTGTTTGTTTTTCTTTCATCTTTTTTTTTACTTTGGTCAAATTGTGTCCATTTGTGGAAGAAATATTATCTTTGAAAGTTTTTTCTTTATGGCGCAAACTTACAAGAAGAAGACAAGAAGGAAAAAAAGGAAGACAGTTCACAATAGAATGAGGATGATGACATGTTAAAAAAATAAAAAAAAGTATTTTTTAATATGAATAGTGATAGTTTGCTACTTGTATTCTTTTATTAAGTTGTTTGTCTTGTTATTACAATTGAATATTATTAAAATCCCTCTCATACTTTCCCTTCTTTCAATCCAGTTTTTTTTCCTTTACAATAATTTTTTTTGTGACAATATAAAGATACTCCATTTAATTCTATAGACTGTTGATGGAGTGACTCGAAAAAGTATAAAAGAATCTTTAGAATCTTTCTATTGTACTGTGAGACTCTACAATATTTAAAAAAAATGCCTCGTGTGTCACTTTAAATTTTCAAAGTCAAAGAAAATGGAGATTGACATGAGTTGGGGATTCTGTAATCCCACACATGGCCAATAGTATTTACAAGTGTACTTACAAGTGGCTAAGTATTAAAAAATTTCATTGAAGAGTTTTGTTCATTGAAATACAGAGAGAGAGAGAGTACAATTGTCATCCTTGTCGTTTGCTATTATTATTATTGTCATCATTATACTCTTGGGGAGATTGTGTTGCGAAACGACTCATTGGTGGGATGAAGAATGGAGGGATAAAGATGTCTTCTTCTTCCCTCCTCTTATTTTTTTTCTCCTTTTTTTCGCTCACGTTCAATGAATAATGGAGCCATGGTTAATTAGGATGATGGAGCATCATGTGGTGGTTGAGGTGACGATGTTTCCTTCTGTACTAAAGAGACAGCCTTCACAATGATAAATAATAGACGGGGACTCCCTTCCTTCACTGAATCTGAATCCATATTTATAATCTCCCTATACTAAGATACTAATACTCCTCATTTTATGCGTCACACCCTCTCTCTCTCTCTTGTCTTTTCCCCCAAAAAACTTATTAAAATGAATACACAATCCCTCTTAAACCCTTTTCTTTTTAAACAGGACAAACCTTATCTTTGTGAGAGGGATATTATTCCTACTTTCATTTTTTTGCAAGTAAATAGAGAATTATTTTTTTTGTGGCAAAAATTAGAAAACGTTGCAAGTTGATCAATTTTACATGTGCAAGATGCGTAAAAGTTGGGAGAATGTGACAAAAAATGTTTTTTTTTTGTATGACAAAAATGTCTCTTCACTCTCGAGATGATTTTAGACATTAATCTTCATTTTAGTTTTTTGGAATGTAAAATTTTGTTGAATCCTTGTAAAATGACACTTTTTGAAAGGGGGAATGGATTTGAATTTTTTTTATGTGTGAAAACTGAAAAATCTTTTTTACATGATTCTTCTTTTTTTTAATATGACACAATATAATGAATGATATATGAGATGAATATACAATTAAATTAATTTTTTGGCATGTATAGTCATTTTATTTTCATTTTTTTAAAATATTCTCCGTCAATTATCTTTTTTTTCTCCCTTTCTTTTTTTGTTTCATTAATTAATATAGGTCACACACTGACTAATTGTAAATTACAATTAATTTTTTTTTTCTTCTACCAATACTTTATAATCTTTTTTTAACATTAAAAAGGTCGTCTAGTCGTAAATAATTTGTATATTGTATATTTTTATATATATATGTTTATATTCCGCTTTCATTTTTTTTAAATATTCATACAATTAAATTTTTTTTAAACTAGTATTTTTACGTATTTTTACTATAAACTGATAGACAATTTTCATTTCGATAATTTTGATATCAATTTTCAATGTTTTTTTTGGCATTCTTCATAAATTAAATTAGAGCAAACACAAATATTGTTTTTTTTAAAAAATGAAAGTTTGTGTACATTTTTAATAAATACAATTTAATAATACTTTTCTGAGTACCATTTTTTAATTACAATTTTTAAAAATTACAGATTACACAAATTATTTAATTTATATTACTATTATTGGCTGTATAATTTAAATTAAAAGGTATCAAAAACGTATACATTGGTTTTCTATTAAAAACTACAACTTGTAAATATTGCAGTTAATTAATATTTGTATACTTAGCATTAGCAAGATATTTTGTAAAATTGTTTCTATTTTTCGGCAATATTTATTTTAATTGTAATTCGTATACAAATTTTATTACTTAATAACGTCAAGTCAATGCATTGCATTTAATTTTCACAATTTTATGCGTATACTTTGTGACTAAATTGTACCATTTATTTTTGATGAAAATCAATATTTTCATGTCCTTCCTAAATAAACCGCCGTTTGAACGCTTTTTGGAGAGATTATAGTCCAGTAAAACTGTAAAACAATTTTCGTATACAATTAAATTTAATTTAATTGTGATCATCACAAGAAAATTAAATATATTTAGGAAAGGTTACAACTTTTATCGTGCGAAATATTTTTTGAAAGTGTTTGAAATCATCTTGGAATTAATTAACGTTTATTTTATTTAAAATAAAATAAAGTTGGTATTCTCATTGTCTTTAAATTATTTTTTTTCTCCGTCTAATTTCAACTCCAACATGGAGAATTGATTTAACAAGAAGAGGATCAGTAGATGGAAAATAGAAAAAGAGAATTGGCAATGGAGTCTCATTGTGTAAAAAAAGAGTATATTGTGAATAGTGTAGCTGTATAGTATAAATTCAATGTAATTTTCTACTGTTGAGATTTTGACCTTGCCGTTCAATTACTATGCAGAACATGACACGGACAGGAAAGCTGGAGAAACTCTGACAATGAATGCACAACATTGGATTTGACGACACACATCTAAACTCAATGAGCATCCGACGAGTTCCTTGTTAAACACTCCATCTCTATGCAAATAGACTTCTATACAAGTACTCTCCTTCGAGATCTCTCTCTCCTTCCTTCAGAAAAAAAAACTTTTTGATATTCTCAACTCTTAACAGAATCATTCAACACACAAAATTGTCTCCATTTCTTTAAGCCTCATTACCCTCCTCACAAATTGGAATCCCAAGTTTTTTTTTACAAGAGACGAAAAAAATACAATAATTTTTTAAGACTAAAATTCTACAATTTTTTGACAATTTCTTACAGACATCTTGAGAGAGAAAAAGAAAGGGAGAATTTTATATAAAAAGTTTTGACAAATAAAAAAAAAAAAGAAATGATTAAACTTTCCTTGACTTTGTGTGTAACAATAGTATACAATTGTGTATCAAACTATTTGGATTGTAATCCTTTAATCTAAAATCAAGAGAGAGGAAGAGAGAGAGAGAGAGAGATGGGAGGAGGTGATGAGTCCAGTAAAATGGCAGGAGCTTGCCTATTCATCTACTTGGGTCGGTGTACAAGTCTCGGACAAAAAAAAGAGTCAACAGTGGCAGTGGAATGTCCAAACCTTGAAATGGGGAAGGAAGAATAATGTAATGGGTTGGGCAAAACGCTTGTACGCTGTCCTCTCTCAAATTAGGTCGAAATGGACCGTGAAAAGCTCAAATTCACAAGAGAGTCCGCACCAACTCTTTTGAAAAAACAATTGTGTACATAAGAAGCAAGACTTTTTTTCCAACTATTTCTTATATAAGGGACACACATGAAGATATATGTGTTATGTGTATGTACTCATTTAATTTTGAATTCTCTAAACACACTTTTCTTGTCTTCAACTTGTCCTTATAATATCAAGGCGGTCTGTACGATTATTCCCTGCTGAGAGAGACAGAAAAAGTCCTTCTTTTCGCTCATTTCACTTTTCACCCCTTTAACTTATTAAATAGTTTGTCCTATGCATACCTACGAGTACACTCACTAAGGGGTCCCAAAGTTTTCTTTTTTGGTGTGACTTTTCCTTTACGATAATTTGTATTTAAGTTTTACTTTTTGTATAAATTTCTAAGTTTGGTACTCGAGAGCACAAGACAAATTCATAGGCCAAAGTGGATTCATTTGTTCGCTTGGTTTTTAACTCGCCCCCTATTTATTGCCTTTCATTGTTAAGAGAGACAGTCAAGTGTGTCTTCTGCTTGTGTCTTTTGTTTGGGACACACAAAAACTGAAGTGGAGGGAAGAAGTGTTCCAAATTTCAAAAAGTTTGACTTTTGACAGTAACAATAAATTAAGAGTTGTAAATTATTTTATCATTTTTTCAAATGACTTTTATAACTCATTTTTCTCTCTCTCTCTCCCACACATGAACATGGACATGATTCTACTTGAAAGCCTGAGAACTTTGGGCTTTCCCGTTAGCTTGAATTGTATGTCATTGTTCATTTTAAAATTCTTGAATTTTTAGTTCGTGTGAAAAAAATAAAAACCTGTTGCTTCCAACCATGACAAATAAAATTTTGATCAATTTCAAATTACAAATTACTTGATAAAATTCTTAGTAAGAATTTCTTACTATTTTAATTTTCTTTTAATTTTAGTGTGAAATAAAATTGTATTCTGTTGATAATAAATTATGAAGAAAGTACAAGTAGAAATTAAATTGATAAAAGTAAAAAAAGGAAAATAAAACGATAAATAAATAAAAAGAGAGAGAAGAATTACGGTAGGTCGGAATCATTTAGTGGGGGAGATTAAATAGCCATAAAATTTTCGTGGGAGTTTTACAACATAATGAGTCTCTTCTGACCGCACCCCCTTCTTGGTTGTTTGCCGTGTGTATAGTTTTACAAAGTTAAACGAGAAGGAGCCCGTGGAGAAGGAGCCAAAAGTTAGGACCATGAACAATGTCCATGCGACTCTTTGGAGTTGGTCTCTCATATAAATTCTCTATGATTAGTTAACTTAGTACCAGTCACTACCACAATATTATATAAGTGCATTTCACAGTTTAGCATCAACCATCCATATATTTTCAAAACAAATACTACTCTCCCATCTCTCTCTCTCTGTGATTATATCTGTACAGACGTAGCTGTAGTAAACAATAAACTAAGTCCATCAACTAAAACATTTTTTTGGCTCTCTTGTTTTTGTGTTTGTAACTTTTCATTGATTGCTATGTGAATTTTTAATAGGGGCATTCACTGAAAAGAGGTACCTCCACATAACGAGAGATAAAAAGAGAGACTCTATCTCCCAGCCTGTCTATCTTCCTCTCTTTTTGTTATAAGCGATACTCTTTTTTTGATAATCATAGGTAGATAAATGTACATACTATCTGTAGGCTGAGAGACTGCTTAAATTTGGTCTTAGCCCCGTCACAACTTTTCTCTCTGTTGTATCTGTCGTGCCCATCTTTCAATAAATGTTGTAGAATATCCCACCCGGACTCACTCACTCAGTCCGATTAAAGATGCACAGAGGTATAGAGTTTTTAGTTAATATACACAAACACACACACAGAGAGAGAGAGAGAGAGACTGACTTTAGCACTAGACACGTCGGTGGAAGTGTGTATTGAATTTAGAGTAGAGATACTATGGATTATTCTACATGCTCTGTCTATGTGTGTGTGTGTGTAGAGATAGGGGTAAAACCGAAACCGCCCATCAGTCATCTCTCAGAGATCGCTCATACAATTATTGTGACGAGTCTGCCATACACTATCTGCTCACTTACATCAACTTCATTTCACATGAAAGACTTTTTGGTATGGGTTCCCTCGGAATATTTGGTCTATTCACCGACTTCGACCTTCAACGCCAAACCTATTCAATTCTCAATTCGTGATTCTTTCATATATCCATACCCCTCCATCCCTCCATTTTAACTTTACCGTCCATTCATCATACCTAATAAAATATTATGACTATTATGAAGTCAATCTCTTACATTCCTCACTAATTTTTACTTTTCTCCTATTTTTCAACAAATTATTTTCAAATATTGTCATGTTTCAACGTCCAAGAAAAAA
This sequence comes from Arrhopalites spinosus, assembly GCA_034700945.1. NCBI lineage: Eukaryota > Metazoa > Arthropoda > Collembola > Symphypleona > Arrhopalitidae > Arrhopalites > Arrhopalites spinosus. The sequence continues at coordinate 37,923 of JAQIVZ010000582.1, read as the reverse complement.
TTAAATAAAAATTTGGGACAATTCTACTGGGAATTCCGTGTTAAAAGGGTTCACGATACAAAAAAATTATTTTTTTTAACTCCAAGGGAATTCAAAAAGTCATGAGTTGACACACAAGAAGGTTAGGGAAAATATGGAAAATCAAGGGGGAAGGGGTCTCTCTTATTTTAGTTACCATGTTAAAATACTGGGAGGTGATGTAAATGATGGCAAAAATTGGGGGGAGGGAGAATAATTAATAAAAGTAGCCATTTGAATAATTAATTCCATTAGTGGCTGTGGCTTAAATACTCTTGCACTGTGTGTCTATACATTTTCTGTTGTGGGCTATACAAAGTTGATAGGAAAAGTTGCAAGAATTTTGATGCCGAAAGAGAAAGAGAGAGACTAAAATTGGGGGGAGAGAGGGAAAGAAGTACATGATGGTTTCACCTATTACACGTGTTTAGGGACGACTGAGAAGAGTGCAAATATTGTAACACCACACATATAGATACATAGGACTTGTGAAGCACTCTGTCTATATAATAATAATTTCTTGGCCGAGTCTCACTCTAGGGAAATAATGATACAAACATTTTGGTTCTCCTCCTCCTCCCCCTCCGCCATTCTCTCATTAATCATAGGAAAATTAGCCAGTGCTCAATATGGAAACCTCATCCTGAGTCATTTTCATATGGAAATTACATTTTGGACTATGTGTGTGTGTACAAAACCACAACTAAAACATTCTCCCTGTCATCTTGTCTTTCTTCACTGTTTCTCATTCCCCCCTCTTCCTCTTTTCATCTCTCTTCATCTTGAAATTGTGTTGTATATGTATCAAAATTGAAATCATATTTTACTTTTTTCAATTGCCTCGACTGTTCAAAAAATTTCTCAACTGAATTTTTTTTGTGAAAATGAAAAAGGAAGGAAATTATTCAAAAAAGGAGAGATAATCATATCATGCCTCTACAATTGTAAATAGTTAGTCCTCCTCATCATGAGGATGATGATTTCAAATTGATTGTCACGGTTTTTAAGCACGCCGCAAGGAAGAAATGGAAAAAAGAAGAAGCAATTATGATTTTGAAACATTAGCCACGTTCTCTGTCTCTCTCTCTGCTATTTTGCCACCCACCAGGACTCTCTCGTTACAACCAATTGAGAGAGAGAGAGAGAGGAAGATAGCCTCAGCAAATTATTCTTATTCCAACTGTTTAACCTCGTCAGTCGAGCAGGTGAGAAATGAAAATTTCCTTGACGCTCCATTCAATTAATTACAGGTACAAAAGTAAGATAAGGACAAGTGCAAGAGAGAGAGAAAAAAAGAAGTTTTCTTGTCTCACAGAAAAAAGAAGAAAAAAAAGGAAATGTAATTACAAGACCAGAATTTTTTCCAAAAAATATTTCCGATTATTTTTTCAAACGACAATTGCAAACCTCCTCGTGTATTTTTTGGCTCTTGTTTTACATTTTTACGCTTGGATTAAATCTACCTATCTCTCCATTTCAAGTTTTTAAATAAAACTATTAATTTATTTAAAAACTTGAAGAATTTATTTTCTACATTTTTTTTATCATGAGCAAAATCATCAAAAGAATGCCGATTTAATTTTAATATTTTACTTAAATTGAAATTTTAACTATAATCCAATTTAAATAGTTTTTTTGTGCACAATAATAATTAATGTGAGAAAAAAAAACTTTTTTAATTTGGAAAATAACATTTATAATGACAAAGACTACACTGTCTTAATTTTTTTTGAAGGTACTCTTTTTTAAAAAAAAAACTTGTCACGCAAGAAATAAAAGCTTAGAGTCAATAATCAAACGAAATTTAATATCAATGTACTAAAAAACACTATGACATACTAGTTGTAATAATATATATATATATATATATTTATATATGATATATTTAATTATAATTAAAAATTATTTTTTAAAAAACAAAATAACTTTGATCGATTCGGTGTCCGCCATAAAACTAATATATAAATATATACCTAAATGTATATATAATATTTAAATACGATGACTTAATTGATTTAATACAGTGTTAAACAAGGAACTTTCAAACCGCATTCATGATATAGGTATTTTAATAATAATAATTATCTTTTTTTGTGACGTAATAAATTGTTTTGCTAAATATTCTAATTATATAATTCTAGTTACTCTCTTTTCTATTTAAAAAAATGGGGTGTACAGTTTGCCATTTAAAAGAAGTAGAGTTTAATATAGAAGTTGTATAGTTAAATGTTGATAAATTGTGATTTGTTGGTTTTTTTTGAAAATGAAAATGGTTTTAAATAAAAATAAAAGAGACTGACCGTTACAAAGAAGTGAGTCCATACTCGGGGGACAAACATTTGATATTTTGGACACAAGATGAGGATGAAGCAGAGGATGAGGATGAGCCCAAAAAATTATTCAGATCAGGTGTGGTCAAGTAGTTATTGTTACGCGTCGTGGAGTTGTTGATTGACGAACTAGAATTATTATTATTACTATTATTATTGGCATTGTGAGGGATAGGGTTGTTGAGAGAAGAAGAGCCATTGTTAGCCGTGTTAGTAGTGGACGTTGAATTATTATTAGTATTATTGTTCGTACTATTACTATTGTGATTAGTGTTGTTGTTTCCCCCACTGTTGACATTATTACTATTGGCTGATGTTGCTGGCACCGGCTTATTTTTTCTTCGTACATTCTTTGTATTTGGAAGCTTGTTGTCTTTTTTCCATTTCATTCTCCTACAATTTTTTTACAATTATTTATTCATTATTAATTTGAACAATTTAAAATTTTCCTAAGAATTTTAAGAGAAAATCGTACCGATTCTGGAACCAAATTTTGATTTGGCGTTCGGACAGACAAAGTGAATGGGCAATCTCTATTCTACGTCTTCGAGTTAAATATCGATTAAAATGAAATTCTTTCTCGAGCTCAAGAATTTGATGACGAGTATAGGCAGTTCGTTGTCTCTTTGGTTCCATTCCTGGTTGAAATCCTCCATTGTCTAAATTTTCAATAGTTTTGTAAATTAAAAAGAAATTAATTTGTTTAAATTCCATTTTTTCTAATTATTTCATCGCTCTAACACTATTAAATGAGTTTGAAAAAATTTATCCATTTCATTTTTAACTTTAGTCTTGTTGTGCCATACAGTAAAAATATTGTCAGCCATTTTTAAAAATGATACCTATTCCTATTAGGACAAGAGTTAATTCTCTTTAATAAAATTGTTATTTAAATTTTAAATCTCATGATATTTTATTTTGAACATGGTTCAAAAAAAGAATTGTTTGTAATTTTTGTACATGTAAATAAATTTTCATGATAATAATCTACCTGTACAATTTGACCGTGTTTACTTTCACACATAAAAAAATTGTACCCTTCAACTGTTATTCACGCCATTATTCTTGTAAAAATTACAATTAACTTTGTCTTTGTACAAAAGTACTACCTACCTACAGACACTCTCTCTATTATTATGCGAGTCTCACTCTCACACGGCTTCGTTTTTGTGTATCGGAAAGATGTGAAATAAAATTTTTCAAGTGATTCAAGGCAAAAAGAATAAAAGTGTCCGAGATGGCAAACTTTACATTATGAAATCAACATTAATTAGCACGGATATCAACACATTCCACTTTTTTTTATTGCAGAATAACACGAAACGTAAATCTCTTTTTTTTGTGTCTAACATTCAACTCTGTCTCTCCCTTCATGTTCTAACTTGTTTCCGAGTTGTACATTTTCACTGTACAAAAAAAAGAATTGAGTTGAAGAGCAGTCGAGTGGTACAAATAAGATAAAGTACAAGTCTATTCTATTTTTTTTATACAATGAATTGAGAAGCCATAATTTAATTTACAGAGAGTTACCTTTTCACAATGTAAAAAAACTGTTTTTTTTTTGCGAAATCCCTATTTTCTCTTGAATATTCTCTACAAGTTTAATTGGATGCCATTAATCACAATTCACAATTTTGTGTCTAGAATTATTTTTCAAACTTGAATGAACTTGACTCTTTTTAACTATTTTTGTTTGTGTTAATTTAAAATAAATTTCTAAACTTGTTCCATAAGTAAATTACAAGAGAATTTTGCAAATAAAAAAAACAATTTTTAATAGAAGAAAATAGTCATTATTTTCAGCAAATAAATTGTACATATCTCAATTCAATAAATTTTCATGTCATGTTCAACTCAAATTTCTCATCCTACTTTGGTTCTCCCTCAATGATTAAATAATAAATGTATTTTTTTTGACCCTACTCAAATGAAAATGTCCCCATGAGAGAAATTGGACTATAAAAAAATAAAAAGGGAGAATGGAGACAGGTAATCATAAGAAACAAATAAAAAGTTTGATAAATATTTACATTGCTAATTCACTCTTCTGTCCATCATGTCTATTGATTTGGTTGACTTTTTTTTGAGTTGTGAAGGTATTGTGTGCCAGTGGTCGTAAAATATTGAATTTAGTGTATGAGAGAGAGACGGTCTAAGGTATGAAAGACTAGAGGTAAATAGAATATTGATCAAACAAATTTGTTGGTGTGTCCACATACTTGCCATCAACTTACCAACGCCAGCCACATGGATTTTTTTCATCCATGGGAAAATCATAGGATGTCCACCATCATCATCTTCATCACTATCCATACACTCAGAGGGTAAATTATTAGAACTACTATCATCCCCTGGATCAGGACTCATCTCTGTACTACTTCCTCCAGCTCCTCCACCCCCACCAACAAGATGACTTGCACTCAGTCCATTATTATTAACATTAGAACTACTACCACCATTACTTGTCGTCGTCACCACATCACAATCTGGTCCAGAGACCAAAGACTCAAACTTTTGACTTAAATACCCACCACCACCAACCCCATTGGTCACTCCTGCCCCTGGCAACATGGATGACAATGAACTGAGGACAGAGTTGGGTGATGGTGAATTTTTTACATTTATATGCATATTATTTAACATTGAATTATTATTCACATTGAGAACAGTCAGTGGAGGACTAGAATGTTGTTGTTGTTGTTGTTGTTGCTGTTGTTGGTGATGTTGTGAGACAATTTGATGAGATTCATCCGGGGGAGGATTTGTCTGTTGGCTGGGTTGAGATGCATGAGAAGTTGAGTAGTATTGTTGTTGTTGTTGAAGATGATGGACCGAAGAGTAGGACATGAATGGAGAGGAATCTCGGTGAGTTTGACTTGGTGGTTGTTGTTGAGTTGGTGGTGGATATTGACCGGGTGGAACTTGAGGAATTGATGGTGGTGGGATATTTTGGTGATGGTGATGATGATGAGGGTAATAAATCTGATGGTGATGGGAAGCTGTTGCAGGAACTCCCGGCGGCCCGCCACATGTTGCCGCCACCGGCATTGACATTGAATAGTAGTCTCCATACCCCTGTACATTTAATCCTCCTCCGTACTCATCACAAGGAGGAAATTTTGGGTCTAAATAGCTCGAATTTGTGTTCATTAAAAATGAACTCATGTCCCCCTTTTTTTTTTTTTAATTTTCCAACTTTTTCAGTTTAATTTTATTTTTTCTTTCCCCTCAACTTTCTCCTTAATTTTCTTCCAATTAATTTATCTCCATTTTTGTATTCTCTTCAAAAAAAAACACTGGCTAACTGTGAACTGTGAACACTGTCGATGCCATCCACTCATATTCCTCTTGGGAATGGCACAGACTTGGGACAATAAAATTCTCAATGTGGGGACAAAGTGCGTGGACACAAATGAAGAATTGTTGTTCACAAAATAAAAATAATAAATGATCCACACACAAAAATCATCAACAGAGTTTACTTTCTACAACAGTTTCATAATGAAGTGATGATGAAGTAAACAAAAAATTATCCTAATGGTGTGAAATCTCTCACTCACAAATGATCCGTAAGCGGTCAAGTGACTCCCAAAACTTTTAATAGTGTGATGGTGTATCCTTTTACTGTTCTCATATAAAAATGTTGTACATTTGTCTATACACACACACACAGACAAGAACAAGAAAGACAGAGAGAGACCGCAATGAGAGGAGATCCGTCCGTTGAGAGAGAGAGAGTGAATGAAGAATAGACGCACAAAATTATTGCCACATAAATCTTACGAGGGCACCCTCGAGAGAGAAGAGCGAGTTATATGGATGCCTCTCTCTCTCTTCTATAGAGAGATTTGAACACTGCCCTTTTTACTCGACATTTACAAAACACTTAAATCTTTCCAACACATGATGATGATGATAGAGTCATAATAATAACCTTGTTTATTTTCTGTAGTGGATAATATTGACTTTTAAAAAAAACAATTTTTGGGAATTTTTGATTTATGTTCATTTGATGATGAACATTTTTAAAATTTATTTTGATTCTATTTAAATTAGCTTGTTATCCTCCTCCTTGTTCTTTACTTGGCTCCCGATTTTCTTTTGACTTTCTCTTAGGTTGGAGTTTGGAGTTTTGATGGTAAATATTTTGAGGGGTAATAATTTTTTTAAAAAAGAGTCCCTTGGTCTATTGTGGCACCGGATGACTGTTGTGTGTGGAAGAACACGAGTGAGTGTCGATCTCCACGTGTACTGTGTGTTAGTTATAGCGTCTTCCAACAAGTTAGCTGAGCTGCTAGCTTGCTTTTGATTGATGCATTTCTCTGCCCTTCTCTCTGCGCATATAAGGGGTTGGTCGGCCATCCATCCCAATCCACAAAACTTTTCTGTGTGTGTCTGTCTATACTTTATGTATTTTCCTCTCCTTTTCCAACCCATTTTTCTCTCAACAATCCACCATCTCATTTTTACTTAACTTTACTCTCTATTAACTTTTCATAAACTAATCAATCCAATTTTTAAATATCCCCATCAAATTTTATTTTATACTACAAATTATCAGTCTTTAAATATTGACTACCTTTTTCTGTCTTGTATTTTGTACACCTTTTTTTAATAGGCCCATTAATTTAGTTTGTGGATTGATGCAGAGTACAGTGGGAAAGAGAAAGAATTGAAATTAAGTGAAATTATAAAAAGATGACACAAATATTTTATAAACGAAAGAGAGTGCTGATGCTTCAACAAGATTTATGTGCTGAGGCTTACAACTAGAGATCTAGTAGACAGCTTTATGTATTATTCTCTCTCTCTCTCTCTTTTACAAAGAGAAAAAACAGTTGAGAGAGAGAGAGAGGCTGACTGCACATGAGCAAAAACTTGATAGAAAATATTTTTTTCCTTTTTCTTGCCTAAAATTTATTGAAAATATCAAATATCAGTCCATTTTATTAAACTCTCTTTTACTAAATGAAATGAATTAAAAAATGTACAAATTAACAAATTAAATTTATGACCCAGAGCATTAAAAACTCAATTTTTTACACATAAATTTATTTCAACATGAAACTTGAAGAGAGAGAGAGAGAGAGAGAAGAAAAAATTCCATAATTTAAAAGTGACAGTAGAATTATTTCTAACAGCATTTTGATTCTTTTCGGGGGGCTAAGAAAATGCGGCGAGTCCAAAAGTTAATGATGGCAAAGAGAGAGAGAGAGGACGATGAAGAATGTGGCTTCTTTTTTTATCCACAATTTGACTTTACATCTCAACCCACATTAAAAAAGGAGCTCTTGTCTTTTGTGTTAATAATAATAATGGTAGAGTCATTCCATGTTGATACACTTAAACATTTTTCTTGTACTGTAGACTGTTGAGGTGGACGTGTCTGTATAAAAAAACTAGTCGTTTTATAAAATATGTAACAGAGTCATCTTCAAGGGAATGTCTTTTTACACACACACACAGTGAATTGTCCCATAATTTGACCATGTCGTTGGACTCTATATAAAAAAATGGTGGTTATATTCTCTCCTCTTGTTTGTCTATCTCAATTTTTTTTTGTTATGGAGAGTCTGAGGATGATTGTCGAGTTGCCTATATGCCTATAATTATTGTCAACTCGGCCCTCCTGTCACTGTCAAGTCAATCTTCCTGCCTTACTTGATCTTTTTATCGGTTGATCAAGCGTCAAGCGTCAAAATGAAGCACCAAGGCAAGCAAGCAGCCACAAATATTCTTTCTCCCCCCTCCTCTTTATAGTAAAAATATTATAGTATCTCTACTCCACTACACTCTACATACACACAAAAAAAACTTTACATTAATATTATCCTAGTTAGTGTAGGCTGCTCGTCTCACAAGTTCCCTTGAGAGAGAGAGAGAGACAAAAAAATGTTTTATTATGTATCATTCGGCATGTAAAAAAATATTTTATGGTGGATAGACCGTGTAAGAGTTACACGGCACTCTGATATGATGTATGAGTTGACTTGAGCACTCTGATTGGCAGCTTTATGTAGCACCTGGCCTTTATATAAAATGATAATGAGAATAGTACTATTTTTTTTTGAATATGTTTGGCTAATCTTATCAATTTAAATTTGTGTATTTTATAAATGAAATCTTGAGCACATGCACAATAAAAACTACAGATACGTCCACTGCATCTCAAAAAAAGTCACTCATTTTAAATTCACTTGTGTACAAGATAGAGGCAGAGCGTCTCATATCAAATAAGTAGTTGAAATGTTGAATGGGGATCAACTACAATTAAATTAAATGTCTTCTTCTTGTCTCTCTCTCTCTCTCTCTCGGTATATAAGATACAATTTAAACATTTTGTGTATTGGTATATTTTCATCTCTCTCTCTCTCTCTCTCTCTCTCTCTCTGTGACACTCTTCTTACATGCCGTTAGTAGACTCATATAATAGAGAGAGAGAGAGAAGATTGTGACTAGTGGAAAGTGACCAAAGGGAGGATGAGATGAATGTAGGGGCAATTGGTATTCTAAAGAAATAACTCAAGGATGTACGGATGAGAGTGAAAGACGGAGAAGCATTTTATTTCACATTTAAGAGTACCCCCTTACGTAACGGATTACCGTACACTAATAATATATGAACTTAATATTATAGAGCCATTGTACTCCCTCCCTCTTCTTCTATACAATCTCATGATGCTGCAAAGAAGAGAAAAAAAAACTCTTATGTAGTCACTATTCCCTGCCTTGTGTGTTTGTTAGCTACTGGATGGAAATGGCACTGACGTCTAATATTCCCGGAGAGCACAAGAGAGAGAGAGAGAGAATTGGAGTACATAAGTGTAGCAGGGAATTGTGGCAGCCCGAAAGCGGGGGAGGAGGAGACGACTACCCGGGTAATACCAAATGTATGATATACGTGCATGCAATGTGAGGACTATGTGTGTGTCCTTACAATCTGGAGCTATTGGCTTTTGCACCAAACCTATAACATTTACCTACTCTACCTTATATCTATAATACAAAATTCAAAGGGCTATATAGAAGTGCACAACTCAACTGAAACTCCCCCCTCCCCCTCCCTTCCATCACGAGAAGTCTAGGAAGATTAATGGGCCTCTTCTCTCTCTCTCTCTCTCTATCCTCATCTTTTCACTGCATATGAACAGAAAGATACCAAACAGAAAGGGCCGGAGCATATGCACTGACGAAGCTTAGAAAATATGTAGCCTTGTGCTTCCTTCCTTCCTTCCAAATCTCTACAACACAACATTTTTAGAAAATCTTCATACTATTTGTAGTTATTCTATAGTCCCCATTTTCAACGGTATTTTCTCTTCTTTTTTCTCTCTCGTATGTAGTCCACACAGAACAATATCACTTGTGACTATCCCCCCCAGTTTTCTCTCTTTTGTATGAAATTGCATATAGAATAGGAGGTAGACAATGTTTTTTGTTGGGTATGGAATGGAGTGGGTGCGATTATTTCATGTATTGGGTTGTGTGTGTGTGAGAAATGTAGAAAATTGTGATTTGATACGCCATGAGACATGGATTTGCAATGCAAAAATGCACTCAACATACTACACAAACTATTTTTTTCTAGTCTTCAATACAGAGGCTGATTCATTCCTAGAGCAGAGACGAGAGACAGAACTCCGTCATTTCATGAGGGAAACAATTTTTTTTTCAAGTCGAGTTTTGTGGAGGGTCCGGACCCCAGTCTCTGTTTCTTTTTATGAAAAATCTCTCGTCCATCACCCATCCTATTAGCTCTATAATGAAATCATTATCTTGTGAAAGGTTATTTTAAAATGAAAATGTGTTTTTCTGTATACAAAACTTTGTATGTATGTATGTACACACAACAAAATAATGGAGACTGTAGTGTATGAGTAGAGGCCGTTCAGGGCTCGTCCCCCATTTTTTCTTGGAGAAATGATAAATTTATTTTATTTTTTCTCTCTCTCCCTCTTTTATATCCCAAACACAACCAAAAACTCGTAACCTTTTGTTGTTTGTCGTTAACAGTTCATGAAAAATTTGTAACCTCTCGACGACCCTTGACTTTCTTAATTTGTACTTTATTTTGAGCAAAGGGAGTCATTCTTACATTGAGTTTTAAATAAAGAGTAAACAAATTAATTAAAGTTGAGTGTGGTCAGATCTGTAATTAATTACCTGAATTTTCTATGTCTTGTTTAGTTTGTAGTTGAATAATTTTTGAAATTAAAATGTAAGAGGACTTATAAAGTATAAAAATTAAAGAGTTGTCAATAAAAGAGTAAAAAAAGGGATTTTATTTGTCCGGAAGTAGTTAGCACACTAAAGAGAATTGATTTATGTAGTTTTGGATATAGAAAAACCAAGATAGCGAGATATTTGAGTCTGTCGTGCTGGGTGAGGAAGTCGGAACAAGGAGAGTTTGTGAGAGTGAATTCAAGATTTATGCTGACTTGGAAAGCACGCCATTTGAGCATGTAAACATACATGGGCCCAAATTTATCATTCTTCTTCTTCCTCTTTACCCCGCTTAAGTAACTCTCTCTGTGACTGCCGCACTGAATTCAGACTACATTGTGTGAACAGTTTTTCAAACGAGACTTGTTTTCTCTCCTGTTTTTTTCCCTCTCTCTCTCTCTATTCTCTTCCCTCTTACAAAATGTTATGTAGTTACAGAACTCAAATAAATGAACTGTTTAGTGCTTTAACCCATTCCCAACAAACATTTCCTTGCATAAAGGCCATGGAGGCTTTTAGTGGTGACTTTGACTTTTTCAGCTCACCTTCTCAAAAAGATTTTTGAATTTAACCCCCAAAAATCTCATTGCTAACATTCTGGAGCCTGGAGGTCCTACTTTAGTAGAAACTAAGACTAAGAGAATTTTAGTAAAATGGTTGGATTTTAGTCGTTAAGAATTGCCGAATTGGAGTAGAAAGTGATGCGTAGGAATAAATTAAAACTACCGGTACGCATAGTTGAATAAGTAGTGTTTGTGATATGATTGAAGAAGGAAAAAAAGAAGAAGAGAAAAATGATTAAATGATTTTTTTTCTGTAGGAGATTCAAGTCACTCAATAGAAATTATTATTGAGTAGAGCGTGTCTTCATCAGCTCGATAAATAGACAAGTCGATAAGGAAGAACAAAAACTTCTCAAATTGAATTTAAGCATGAAATCCAGAGTGCATAGTTCCATCTCTCTCTCTTCTTCCGCCCCATCCAAAATTACAGAATGCTTATACAGTTTTATATGGTTTGATTCACTTCCTCACACACTTTAAGCAGGAGAGCGGTAGGACTAGACATAATGACATTTTTATCGGCTTTTTTTTCTCTCTCTCTTCATGGCAGGCGAATCTCATTAGGCTCATCCTCACACGCTCAGTCACTTTCACAAGTAGTAGCAACACCTACTTCATTCTATTATCACTCTTTTTTTTTTGTTAGACTAGTTTGTAGAGAGCCCCATTTCAGCTCAATCAACTCTAGCATGAAAATCACACGAAATAAAAAGAAAGAACAAGTGGTACTTTTCCCAAATTAATCGACAAAAATTTCATTCCTCCCCCCATTTTCTACTCTTCTCCTTCATCAAAAAATTACAACAGTATCTCTTTATTATGTTCTGTCTTTATATGACGAGAATAATTATATTTTGCAGTATTCTATTAAAATTACATATTGTACATCATTTAAATAAATTTAGAATTTTTACTGGAAATGAAATTCTCTTTTTTTTTATTGTGAAACAATTATTTTCAATTTATTATTCAATATTGTTTTGTGAATTTTTTATACATTTTTTATTTCCTCCAACACGACTCTCCAAACACGCTCGAATAAATTCCGATATAATATAAAAATATGCAAAAGGGAGAAAGACAACGTGTTTAGAATTCTCAAGTGACTTGTACGTATATGTACGTACTCCATTTTTTCTTTGCATCTGGTATTCCAATCTTTTTTTGACTATTATTTTTAAGTTGAAACCTTGTTTGCTCAAAGTATTTCAAAAAATGGGCATCAATCAGGTTTTTTTTCAACAAAATGTCAAAATATTGTCCGGAACAATCATGTCAACTGTAATCGATCCATCAGTTTTTGAGTGACCCTTTCTTCGTCATTGCTTTTACATTAGAAAACTACTTTTAAATATTTAAATGGTCAGTTGTGACTATAAAACACGACATAATTTTGTATTTTTATCAACTTTTTTTGTCGTTTTGTAGTCTGTGAAAATTATTTGGAGTAGTACAAATAAAATTTATGAATGATTTGACTCTAGAGAATTTTAATTTGAACAAAGTTTACAATTTTCAACTTTATTTGTATTGTACAATAAACATGAAAATGTTCATGATTTGGTCAATAGAACAATTTTTTTTCTTCAAAATAAATTCACCTTCCATTTTTCCAAGCACGAGAACTGAGAACGGAGGGACTGTGGTCATGATGGAACGTTAAGTAGAATAAATGGCGGTAAATGTTACTTTTAACATTTCTGGCAACCGGAGACAATTTATGACTAATGACTTGTAATTGTTGGGGATACATTTATATTAGAGCCTTTGAAGGTGCCCTCACATGTAAAAATAACAGTCTAGGTACAAAATATATCTACCCACCTTAGTCAAGTCCGTAGGCCTTTGACCGACATATTTCCTCCACAATTTAACCTTATTCTGGAAAGTGTTTCACAAAAGAAAAAAATTACACAAAAATAATTATAAATACAAACTAAAACTAGCTCTTGCTCTTGCTCTTAAATCCCTTAAATTTTATTCGATTTATAATTAAATCTAGTAGAAAATAAAATAAAAATAAATTATATTCTCATGGTAGAAATGCAATTAATTAAATAATATCTATAAAGAAAGCCGTGTTCTTTTAATCTTCTACAATTCTAAGAAAAATTCTCCTACACTCGCACTCTCAATTCTTTTCATTGAGAATTGAGGAGAATGATTATATTTTAGTTGAGAAAAGAGAAAAAAAAGGTAAAGAAGTGTCCCAGATTTTTGCCTCCCCTCTCTAAAGTAAAGTAATGCAAGTAAATGGACTACGTGTTAGAGGAGGAAAGGAGAGTTGAGTAGAGTAAAAAAAAGTGGATTGCTTTGATAACGACAAGGGAAAGAATGATATTGTGGGGGCTTGTGTTGAGTTGAGTGGAATTGTCGTTGTTATTCTCTCTCAGAAAGTGACAATCGTTCTTCCATCTCCTCTCTCTCTTGTTGTTACACTCGGTGTGTATGTATAAAAGAAGGATTTGAAGAACGAGCGGGGAAATTTTCTGTGAAACCAGCAGTCGACGGGCAATGTTATTTTCTCTTGGGAATATTGTGCAAATCTATCGATCGTGAGCCGAGCTATCTGCAAGCTATTATGTGACGACTCGAGAGAGAGAGAGAGAGAGAGAAAAGTAAAGTAGAGTAGAAGGAAGGAAGGAAAAGGAACTCACCATTATGTCTGCTTCCATGTGAAGAGACTGAGCTTCTGAGAGCCTGACTATGACTAGAGTCTATACTATGGAGAGGAAGAAACAACTATGGATGCCTCTATTACTTCCATCTTCCCTCTCTCTCTCTATGTATGCTTGTGTGTATGTATAACTGTAAAAAAAGAGCAAAAAAATTCGTCTCTCGTCTCTCCTCAACTAAAACTCAGCTAAGCTCCTTGGATTGGAAGACGGGATGTTATATAACGAATTTCTTTGCTGAATCTTCTCTCTCTTTCTTTCTCACAAACTCTGAAAAGACTCAAGACGACCCACCAACTGAAACTGAACGTTTTCCAAGCTCAAGCTCTCTCTTCTAAATCTACTAGGGCAGCTTACCCGGCTTACTCATGTAAAGGCATAGGGACTGACGTAGAGATGGTTTCTCACTGAGAGAATATATAATATTTAGACTGTCCGTCACTACAAATACTACTACTTTTTTTCTGCCTCTCTCTTTTTCCCCTTATATAGGCAAAGGAATTTTCCATGTTAGATGTTATACGGACTTTATACAATATGTCCCTTAGTTTTTTGGGTGTCTGTATGTATATATGTATTATGTATATGTAGTTTTACTTGATTATTTTTCCTTTTTGTAAAATTAAGACTTTGCCATCTTTGGATTAGCAGATGTTTCTAATTCCAGCTTTCCCTAATGATCCGTAATATTTTAGAAAAGGGAGACAGAAAAAGAGTTGAGGAGGGAGAGAGTTCTTTAAGAGATACGTACGAGAGTCGTCAGAGTCTATAGAAAATTAGACTTTTAAAATACTATCAAAATTATTATTTTTATTTTAATATTTCATTCAAAATTTTAAAAATATTTTTTTGACAATAATTTTAATGTTATTCCACTAATATTTGGAAAAACAATTGGAAAAATAAAAAAATTTGCATGAAAATGAATGAAATTGAGAATGGTTAAGGTTGTTGATGGAATTTTAAAAGAAACAACAAATAAAATTTAAACTAGGTGGAAGAGAGGGAGGGAGGAGAAAAGGTAGAGGATGTGATCTTGAGGAGAGCGCCTGTTTAACAAGATCATGGATGTTGTCAACGCCAAGGTTCACGGAGAGGCCATAAATTTTCGGTGGAATCCTCCTCAAAAAGTTGGGGAAACCAGTTTCCACTTTTCCTTTTAGATGTCCTCAGAATCTCAGAGGAATCATCATCATCTCCTTCCCCTTTCTTTCTTTCGTCTAAGGAAACAATTGAAAAAGATTTTTTCCATAAAATATATTTTTTATATCTTTTACCATGTACAGAGCCTTATTTCGCATTTTTTTTATTACAATTAAAATAATAACAGTAAAAAATGCAATTAAAATCCCTACACATTAATCTCTGTCTCTGTAATAAAAATAACAATTTAAAATATAAAATAACTCGAGCACTCTTTTCATAATAAATAGAAAAATTTGACACATGTGAATATATTTGTATAGTCTCTACTGATACTTTAGAAAAATTAGTGACATGACTGACATGAAGAGAAGGGATTGAAAAAGAAGACGAAAAAAAAAGTTGGATGTCGTGGGCAAGTGTGTGACTGACCAGTGGCAATAAATAAGAAGTCTTGTGTAACTGAGAGGTCGTAAAAGTGTCAAATAGTTCAGACACAAGTCAACTTCCTCCAGTGAAGCACGCCTGACATATGTGAATGAATAGATACACTCTCCCTCTACAACATTATACCGCCCACACACTCTCATATCACTCTATATGAAATATGACACTTTGTGTAATAAGACCCCCCCCCCCTATCATTCATACCCTCCGTAACTGAAATTTTTACATATCAAAAAATATTCTAATAATGTCATCATATCCTTATACAATTTTTACTATACAAGCATGGTATGCACAAGTCCATTTATCTATTTAAAACAAATCAAAATTGGATACATCTTTTCATAATTATATAAACCCGTACAGGCCGTACATACATGACTGTACGTATGACTACATGAGAGAATTAATAAGAAGAATGATGGATTTACAGGCTGCTGCCAAAGAGTGTTTAGTCTTGCTAATATGTTTTTATACAATTATTAAAAAGGTATGAAAACTTGATTGTGATACGGTTGACTTTGAATGGAAATGTGGACCTCCTCTGACTAAAGTGTTGAAACTAATGATAGTTTAATAGTTTTTATTACATTAAATGTATACCCCTCCGTCATGTACAGTATAAAGAGAAAAAAAACATTTTTTACTTGTTTAGGCGACACATTCTATGGCCCGTACTATGTACTATGTAAAGTTAATTCAATGTCCGCTTTATTTAGACAGAACCTATATTTCTTCCCATCACATCTCAAACAATGCACCTTTCACTGTGTAACCAGTATAGTGCGGGTGTACTGGTCCACATGTTAGTTTTTTTTGTATAAGGATAAATGAGACGGAAGCAAGGAGATTGTATATATAAATATATATACACGTTAAAGTGATTAATAGTTACTAGTCAAAGGTAGAAAATAAATGATTGGCTTGCGGTGTACATACCGTCTCTCCTCTCATATAAAAGCAGACAAACATACAGTTAAAAAAAATACCGGTACACTGGCTCTCACTACATCAAAATTATGTACTGTTGTCTGTATCTATACATTTTGTGTGTTATTATTATGAAGAAAAATAAAAAGCATATCATGATGATAGAACGCTATGAGCTTTTTTTAAAAATATATATGATACATAGGTAGTCACTATATAATTTAGCCTATATTAGTGAAACGGTCTGTGCTTTGTGTCTACATCAAGTTGAAATCATGTGTCTAAGGTCATGCCCCATCTTTATTAAGTATTGAAGTTTTGACGATGACAATCGCAATTTTTCTCTCTTCTTCTTGTTCTTCTTTTATTTCTTTATTGAGCTATCAAATTGACGGCCAACTTGTGCTAACATGAAATTCTAGTTTATTTATGATTTCTTTGACTTGTTTGCGTGTCTGCCATTTTCATTGTGATAGAAAAAACTAAACAAATAAATGATGAGCGTGTACTTTGTACAATGTACAATTTTATTTCACATCTTATTTCACATTAAATTATAATCTTGTTATTAATCAAGTTTTTTTATTTTATCACATAGGTACATTTTTATTCATGATTGTTACATGATTGTAAATTAATTTACATATTTTTTTAATAAACAATATAATTTACACAATTTAATTAAATGGCATCTTAATTAAAATTACATGGGTAATGAGCGGTCAGATTAATTATTTATTGTTTAATTTTAATACACAAAATTTCCCCCAAAAAAGCATTTAAAATTTGTACAGTGAAATCCCATAGACATTTTAAAAAGTCATTAATCTTAAAAAAAGAATAGTTTCGGAACATCATCAGCTGTTGCATCAAACGATCCATATGGTGAGAGTCCAGAGTCCAAAAAAAAATGTTGAATCTTGCAAAAGAATTTAAACTGCGCACGAACGAGACGAGACGAGAAGATTTTGATAGTGGACAAGATATTTTACAGATGAAATTTGTGGCTTTATAGAAACCTCCGTAGCACCGAATTTGTAATTTTGGTACCAAAGTACACATATTCGGAAGCTACAGGGTATTTATTAGACCACTCCAATCCCTCCCAATCCCAATTTTCTTTTGTTTTACACGCTACTCAACATAAAAGACCAGAAGGTAGGTAGACAAGGCAGACGTACATGATGACCGTTTTTTTTTGACCGGGGCCACCTGGACAGACACAAAAAATTATTAATAAATTATTAGTACATGGTCATAAAAACAATTTTTTATTGGGGTTGTACATACTAATTCGTGTATGCAAATAGTCAGAGTTAATAGAAACAAAAAAACAAGAAATTTTATGTTGTACACTAAAAAAATAATCATGTGGAAGGAATGGTACAGTCACAAAAATTGAAGCCACAAAAAACCACACAGGGAGAGTACAATAATCCATAAAAAGAAACTAACAAATGTCTTTTTTCCTAAGAGTGAGATCCCCGCTCTCCATGTTTTTGCTCAACAAAAGCATGTCCCTTCTTTTTTTTCTTCTTTTTTTCGGGCTGGCAAAGTGAAACTTTAGTCAATGTCTGGAATATAAAAAGTCAAAAGTGATGGCCAAAAAAGAAACAAATGATTTGTCAACTTTCTTGTGCCTCTCTCTCTCTCTCTGACTTGTTCCTTCCTCCCTTTTTTCCATTGACTTTTGTTGGAGTTGAAAAAAATATCCTCTCCTTTCTCTCGACATCTCTGTCTCTCTTAAAAAACATCAATCCAGTCGTCAACATCATCAACTTTAAGTCAAAAATAAACTCTCTTCATCTCTCATTCTCACCACACAAAAAAAAGTCGTCTTTGTTAAGGATTTTAACTTTTGTAAAAAAAATGTTTTGATATTCATTTCAAAGGAATTCATCCTCCTTTTAAAAAAATGTACGCTTGTATTTTATTTTAGGAGAGGAATTTATCTGTACAACAAATTAATTTTAATTGTTTTGGAATTTGCTCACATTAATAATGATGCATCATCAATATTTCAGCGATATTGACATTCGCGAAAAATTGACAAGAAAAAATAATGTAAAAAATTTTCTCTTTACTATTAAATTGACCATAAAATGAATTTCAATCAAAATTCATGATCATTAATAATAAATAGACAATTATGTGTAAAATAATTTGTAAATATTACTTTTTGTCACGTGTACCCTCATTCACATGAAAATGGCGAGCATCGTGTCTTTGGTCAATATTTGATAAATTCACAGATATTTTCTCTCCAAAAAAAGAATTCAATAAATAAAGTTGGTTGACTACATAAAAATTCTTTTGGGTAGTTTTCTCCAATGGAAAATGATTTTCTCTTTTGATTTGAAAAAAAAGAGAAGAGGGATCGATGAGAAAGTTCATATAGTTTCTCCCAAAAAATGATGAAAAGAAGTGAAGAAAAGAGAGAGAGAAACTTTTTTTTTTGCTCTGCCTAATGTTTCTCCATAAGTTTGTCCTTAAATATATTTTTTGGACCGTCTCCAGCCCATTTTCACTCATCGTGCCAAGAGCTGTTGTTTCCATTGCCCTCGTATACAATGGATCCTGTGGAAAGTGAAGGAGGAGGAAACTCACAAATTTCAGTCCCCCTCTTGAAAAAGCTTTCTAAGTTGAATTTCCAAAAAAATGGTCCTATATAAATTATACATGTACAATATACATACACTGTACCACTACCATTGGTCTGTACACTGTCTCACTTTTTGTTAATTGCCCAACAATTTTTGGACTCTGATCTCTCTCTCTCTGATGATCTTCTTCTAAGCACTCGAAAATCCACTTTAATGCCAATTGCCAATCTCCACCCAAGTAAACAAAAGATTCTTAAACAAATTTCTCCACAGTCAAATTTTTGTCCAGTAGCACAAATCTCAAAAATTGATTAAAATTGAAAAAAGCTGGAATTGGAATTTAAAGGGATCTTGACTTGACACTGGAGTGGGACTGAGGATGTGGACAAAGGGAAGAGAGAATGATAATGGGGAAAAGAAGGGAAGAGAGTCCGCAAAATGAACCACTAAATAGTTCTCATTACGCATAGAATGGAAGGTAGGGAAATAGTTTTGGATTTGTCATTGGGTGAGGATCTCATCGGCATACAAATTAACCACACAAATGTGTTTTAGGTGTACTAAGGGAAATGGTTACATTGGGCTCTTGTTCTTTGGTCCCAAAAACCACGAGTAAAACTTGTAAGTTTGAATTTAAAACGATAAAAACACACACCTACTCTCGTACTCTTGACTCATAGTAAAAGAGTATGGGGTCAATTCATGTACGATGCAATCAAACTTCCTCCCCCCCTCCCCTCCCATACCTTACGAGTAGGAACTGTCTAGTAACCAGGATGCACATGAGAGGAGAAGAAAATGTAAATTCATTTGGTGGGCTCTTTTGAATTTTAAAATTCTCCTCATTCTCTCCTTTTTCCACTCTTTGTCGAGAGTGAGGAAGCAGAAGCTTGCTTTTATTATTCCATCGTCGAGAGAGAAGGAACAAGGCCCATTTTATACAGTTGATGAGCACCACATGGAAACCAAGGAGCGGAGATGGAGATGGAGATGGAGGGAAAAGATCCAACTAGGAGTACCTATACGTACAACTACACACTAATCTAATGTTACTCAATTGCCTTGTCATGAACTTTTTAAATTTATTGAATGTCTGCATCCAACTACCTCTACAGTCTCACCAAAATTGTACTCACAGCTTAAGAGTCATTCCATGTGATAAAAACACTCATTCCATTCTTCCCTCCATCTTTCTTTTTAATAAAGATTCCTCAAGAATTACACTTAATTTTATGGACTCTCTCTCTCTCTTTTATAGTCGTAACCATTGTCAATATCCCATGGAGTAATATTAGAAAATCATTTTGTGAAAAACTCTATGGGATATTTTTTTTTGTTTAATTAAAGAAGAGGCATGAGTTCTGTCAGAAATATTTTAGTTTTTTTGAATATGTTTTTTCTCCTTAATTGAAATTATGTCGAGGTTTTATTGAATATCATGTTACATTTTATGTAAAAATTATTTTCTTCGGAGAAGATTCTTGTCAAAATTAAAATATTTCTAGAAGTATTTCCATAATTGATATTGATTAATGGAAGTTATTGAAAATATAGGAAAAAAGTATTATTTTCCATTTCTTTTACAAATTAAAATCTTGTTTTTTAAAACAATATTAATGTCATTGCAAAATAATTCTTTTTTTAAATCAAAATCTCCATTACTTAATTCATTTATCATGAAATTATTTTTACAAAAATATTTTCATATTTGTCTTTCACTTTCCGTCTCCACGCGTTAACAATAAAAATTATTGTGTGTTATTTAAACACATTTGTGTTGAATAAATGTACTTAAATATTTTTTTTGCGGATTTAATACCCCCATTGCAAAATTCCTTCAAGTTTGTATTTGACATAGAAAAGATAATAAAATAAAAGATAAACAAACAAAATAAAAAAATGAATGTGACCAAGTATGTAATAATTTTGATTGTAAAGAATAATAAAAAAAATATTTTGAATGTAAGACCCTCTCTACATTAATGTAGAGAGAGAATATAAAAGATGTAGGAGAAACTATTAGTTTTTTTGTACTCTACAGTTGAGACAACTAGTTCCAACTTGGTAACAACAACAAATGGTCATAAACAAGCAAAAACAAGGACTTAAGAAAGTTGTTTAGATTTTTTGTCTCTCTCTCTCTCTCCCCTCATCCTTCTTCAATGCAAACAACTTTTTTTTTGTCACAATTTGAGTCGTAAAAATCTACATTAAGATTGTCCTCTGAACACATCAACTCAAGTTTTCTTGACAATCTGTACATAAAATCTCATTCCTTTACGCAACTTATTTTTCTTTTATCTCTAAAAAAGAGACACCTTCCATAAAAATATAGACATGTGTATTCTATTTTTATTTCCAATTAAAATTAGTCACATGAATTATTTCTAAATATTTTTCCAACTTTCTAAAATAAAAAACTTTTCTTTTTAGAAAAAAACCCAACAACTTTTGTATTCTCTGAAATATTTTCCCCGTCTAAAATTTAAATGGCTACAATGTTAGTACTTTGTGTGTGTACACAATTCTTCATGTTTACTTAGAGAGAGACAGATGAGTCGAGGGGAAGAGAGAGAGAGAGAGAGAGAGAGAGAGAAGATGAAGAATCTCGCAAGATAAACATGAGTCTCCAATTCTCAAAGTTTTTCTATGGTACTGTACACACACACACAGAGAAAAAAGGAGGACAAGAAATTCAATTAGAAATTTAATTTAATTTTTGAATATTCAAACAAAAGAAAAAACAAAAATTTCTTTATTCAGTCGCTCTAAATTCTATTTTATATTAAATCCAAGGAGACTTGGGGATAAGACTATCTACAAAAGAAAGAAAGAGGAAAAAAAGTAAATGAAATTGCATTAGAATCTCCATTTTGTAACAGACACAAAATTACAAGCTACAAGTTAAAATAGATGAGAGAGAAAGAATGAGATTTAATGATACGCTATGGAATGATGTAGCCAGAGAGAGATCAAGTCAACTGTTTGCTTTGATAAGATGGTCGTTTTGGCTCTCTCTTCTCCCCATGCCCAGACTTAATAGTACAAGATTGTTCATATAGAAAGTAGAGACTAAAATGGGTAAACTCTCTCTGGGCATGCTTTCATCTCTTCTGCCTCTTGTCAGCCATCATATAATATAACATGTCTCTGTCTCATGCTGTGAATTGTCCAAGGGAAAATTTTTATCTCTCAGATGTCTTTTGCCCTATTTTTTTTTTCATTCTCCGTCTCTTGTTTCACATTTTTACAAAAACCTCGCCCCCCACAAAAAAACTAACATAGTGTACTTTCCCCCCTTGGGGTATTAAAAAAAATCTTTTCTTACCGTTTGGTGACGTTCTAATTTATTTTGGTCATGTTTTTTTTTCTCGTACCCATAATCAATGTTTTCTTGGTCTTGTTTATTGTAAAACTTAATTTTATATGTGTGTCTGTATATGTGCAACAACTCTTAAATTTTTTTTTGTATAGAATTCCTTGAAAAATACTCAACTAGAGTAGAGATAGAAAATAAATAAAATTAGCTAGTTATAAAATATACACAAGATGCTAAAAAAGAAAGTCAAATAAAAAAAGGAAAGAAATAGTTTTTGACAAAGAAAAAGAAAAAAAAGTAAACTAAATGTTAAGAAAATAAAATGGAGATTTTCATTGAAAGAAAATCTTCTTAAAAGAAAGCTATAAAAATGTTATTTTGTAGACAAAACTCCAGAGAAAATCCCTCCGTCTGTTTCTCTTAAGAAAAGAAGGAAAGGAAGAGTGAACAGGAGGGAAGTTACACAGAATAAAATAGAAAGCATTGAATGGAAGGAAGTAAGAGAGAGAGAGAGACGAAAAAGAAGAAGAAGAAAAGTTTATGCAATCTTAGCATGCAAAAAAAAGTAAATGGCGAAGGGGAACAATGTAGAGAAAAAAAGGGAGATGAAAGTAGAGGGAAGGACAGACATAAAAGCTAAATGTAGCTTCAACAACATGTACAATAAAAAAAATGTTGTATAATGAAATGAAACTTAACGTAAAATAAAGTAAAATGTAAAAAGGTGAAGGATGTTCAAAAGGAAATAATTCCATGTACCCTAACAAGTTGTCCTCTCTCTATCCTCCATAACTGTACATAACACCCAAAAGAATTATATATATTATATCAGACAAAATGTACACAAGGCAGTGAGAAAACGAAGGCAAGGTTTCATACAATTTGTATATATATTAAAAAGGGAGAGATGAAGAGTGAAAGGAGAGTGAGTGGCCACATTTTAGTTACTTTATCTTACTGTTCCAACCCAAAGGGCTATACCATGCTATGCTACATGTACAGATATACATCCAGACATGGGTCAAAATATATGTACATACAGTCTAGGGGTCCTTTTCTCTCTCTGTCGACTTGCTATAGCATTAACATTTAGACAACGGCAGCTGGCAGTCCCGAGTTTCGGATTGGAAGTCAGAAGTGGCAGATGATGAAAGAGAAGGGAGTCCGTGTGCGTGTAGTAGGGGACGCAAAAAATAAGGGAGAATGTAACCAAACTTATATTTTTTTGGGGTCTTGGTCTATTTTAATAAAAATATTATATATGTATTTCATAACATTAGAATTTCACAGTCTAAAAAATTTTGAAATGTATTTTTCATAATTAAAACTATTTTTAATTTTAACTGTTGATTATACTCAGTAACTTAATAATTGTACAAAATTTAATGTACGAAATTAATATTAATTTCTGGAGAAAGACAGAGAGAGAGAATATCTTGAAAAGGAAGGAATCTCGAAAATCTGCACAAGGTCTAGCTAACCCTCCCAGCACTAGGACTAGCACCATCACCACAAGTTCTCATGGCCACCATGGATCGATAGAGAGCGAGAGCGAGAGATCAATTTTGGTGAAATATACCAATCTCGTGTTTATTTCCTCATGTATTTAGACTAGAGAGTAAACAATTTGACATTACACACAATTCCAACCCCGTGAAAACTCTGTCCATTTGTTTACGTTTACTTTATTGCTCCCTTGTAGTCTTTCTCTCTCTCTCTGTTTGTTCTTGTTTTTGTGTGTGTGTGAGTCCCCAAAGGGAATGTGGAGGCATTTAAACAATTTCATGGGAGAGACATTTTGTACACAAAAGAGACAAGAAATTTTCTAGCCTCCAACCATTACAGATATATGGACTTGCCAATTTAGAATGGAATCTCTCTTTTCTGGAAATACGTGGAAATAACCTATATTATTATATTATATGGAATGATTGAAGCTACAAGATCAAATGCCATTACATGGACAAAAGACTGAGCAATCTCTCTCTCTCTCTCTCTCTCTCTTCTTTGAGTAACAACTTAAATGGCCAATGTCTCTAAATTAGATTACTTTTTTCCCTTCTCTCTCTCTCTCGTTTACTTTTACTACGTTGACGACATTTACTTTATCTTCTCTGTTTATGTATTTTGACTGGACAAAAAATTGAGTGAAAGAATTTCGTGAAAAAAGGACACAAAAAAAATCAACATTTCCTCTTTTTCTTTGTACACAGCCAAAAAAAACCTAGTCTAATTCTTTTGAATTTCATTTTTTTGGCACATTGAGAGAAAGCAAATCAAAATATAAAGTTATGGAGTAAAACTCTACAAAATTTTATTTTCTGTGGACATTATTTCCATTATCATAACAATAAAAATATTTTCTCAATTGTTGCTGAATGCTGACTCAAAAAATTGACTCGACACAAAATTCTGAATTTTTTTTTGTCACCATCCAATAAAAATAATTATGTTAATAAAATTTCCATAATTTTGAAAAACTTGACCACAAGAATAAATAAATTTTTTTGATAAAATCACACCACAGATACATGAAAGAGCCGTACAAAAAAGGACTAATAAAAATTTTGGCAAAAAAAAGAATTAAATTATACGACAGACCAAGTTAAATTAAGCTCAAACTTTTAGAGCCCCTTATGAGAGTCGGGCCACCTTTTCATGTCAAGATGGTGAGTACTTTGAACTCGTCTTTGTAGTCACTGACAGTGAAAAATTATCTTTTGGACTAAAATGAACAAAAAAAAAACATTTTTGAAGCAGTGCAGTCCTCTACAATCTCCATCTTTCTCCGTAGCCATACAGCTATACTATAAGAGTACAAGAAGAAAAAAAAGAGAAAAAAAGGATGAAAAGATAGTCAAACATGGAGAATACAGATACAACATAAAAATTCTCTTTTATAACTTTGATACGTAATTCTATGAGCTCACATTCTACGCATTTCACTCAAGGCATTCAGTCAAGGCTCAACTACTTAATTTATATATATATATATATATAATAAAGTATGGCTACATATATTTACACTGTGATATATGGGACTATAATACAGTTCAAGTTGTATAACCCCAGACACACTTTAACATAAAAATACATTGAATGAATGAACCATGGAAAAAAAAAATTCAATGCCTTGATTTCTCCTAGTTTACATGACACTACTTTATTTTCTATGACGTGTATTATAATACATGTCATATCCCTCAATGGCTATAGAGGAGACTGGGGAAAAAAAGTTTCTTCATTTTTTTTGGCTTCAATACCACAATAATAAAGTTTGACAAAAAAAATGTATATATTTCCTTGAGAAAATATGTCCCTCGTCTCTCTCTCTCTCATATAAAAAAGATGGAGATTGAGGCCCAGGCTACTAGGCTTTCAACCCCTCCCTGGTTCTGGTTCCACATGTTTTCCATCAAACATCTCTCTCTAGAAAAAAAAATCTTGAGATGTGGAAAAGTGGAAAAGAAAATTGTAGTGAAGAATATTACTTGACATAAAAAATCATATGAAAATGACTGGACTTTACTATAGTCCTCTCTCTCTCTCTCTCCATTTTTTTGTTTTTATCCTCTATTTCCTTGTCACATAAACATAAAAATTCTTAAACTTTGTAACCCCCTCCTCCATTTTCCCTTTTCTTTTATTTTCGTAACAAGTTAAATAGAAAAGAGACAATTTTTGTGTCTCAACTATGTGTTGCATTTTACGGTACATCTTTTTGGATAAGGACAGATACTTTATGTATAGTACAGCTTTAGGGGAATGAATACTAAAAACGGAGAGAGTATATTTTTCTATTTGTTTTATTACAAAGAAAGAAGTCAAGTGTGTCTTGTGAGTTTTAAAAAAAAAACTTTTTACATATTTTACTTCCTTGAATAAAAAAGAAAATTTCTTCTCTTCAATACAATTAAAAAAGTTGAGACAAGAGTCATATAAATTTTTCAAAAAATTCAAGAGAGAAAAGAATCTTCATGTCAAGACAAAAAAAATGTCTTAAAGTGTTCTATGGAACACTTTATCACAATTTTCTATTGTCTTCCTTTCTCTGTCAAGAAAGAGAAAAAGAAAATTATGTAAACTTTCTATCATTTGACTCTTTCTCTCTCTCTCTCTCTTTTATGAATGCCAAGGACGTTGTTACAGATTATGATTATGTAACCCTACCCTTCCGGTTTGAAAGTCTTTTCCTCTATCATCTCTATAATTTGTTAGTGCTTTTAGTACAATTTTTTTTGCGCGCTCTTTCGTTTCGCCACCATAATTTAATGACACCACCTCCTCCTCTTTCTATCTGTACACCGCCCCTTCCACACACGGAGCAATTTCAAAAAAAAGTTACTATGCATCTTTATGACGATAATAATAACCTTCCTCTCTCCTTTTTTTTCTTACATGAAATTTTCACATATCTCTCCACTTTATAATACAGTCTAATCGATGAGTACTACATACACTATGTAGAGAAGATAGTCCCCATGATCTAGATATGTGTGTGTGTCTAATATTATATAAAAAGTTATTTTCATCCCCCCCCTCCCTTTTTTGCCAGTCTGTGGACTTTTAATAGTTTTCTCAGACAAGGGGAAAGTTTCCGCTCTGTTGATTTTATTTTTCCTCGACTTACGATCTTTTATTCTTTGGCGTGTTCTCCTTCTTTTTCTTCTTCTCTTCAAGGAGAAGAAAAAAAGAAGACGGTTCTTTCTCCAAAAGAATTTTTCTACGTTCCTTTCTCCTTTCTTGGCTATGATTCGGGATGAGTGGAAAGAGAGAGAGAGAGAGCTTTCACATTGTGTAGAGATTTCTCTTTTTTTTGGTTTGAGACTTTTACTTTCATAAACTTGTATAGAAGTGGAGGGAATGGGGATACAAGTGGGGAGAGGGGGCTAGCCACAAGGAGAGAGAGAAAATGAAAAAAATGTGGAGAAAATACAGTCAACAGTATGTACACATAGTCTTCTGTGTAGTCTTATCCTCTTTATCTTGTGTTTGTCTTGTGTATGTCTATTGCGAATTTTGAGGGGGGGGATGTTCATGCTCGTGTTCTTTCTCCACTAAGAGGATCAACTGTGAAAGGGACGATAATTCACGGGATCCGCGTGGATATTCTCTCTCAGTGTAACTTTTATAAATTCCCTGGCACTTACCCTCCCTCCAAATTTTCTTCTTCTTTTTGGTCTCTCTGGCTACTCATGACTGTGGCTGACGCCAAAAATATATTACGTTATTTTTCTCTCTCTCTCTCTCTCTCTTTTCTCTTATACGTTTCTTTGATTCTTCCAACCGACTGTGATTTACGATCTTCAAATCTTTTCCTGTATTAACTGACCAAAAAGCCAAAGACTTCACTATTCAACTACACCAAGGGGAAGAGAGACTAGTCTCCCAATTGTTTTTCATGTACCAAATTCTTTTTTTTTCTCTTTATGAATTATCATACTTGTCTCTTTTCTGTTAGCTTCAACATGTTGGACTTTTTGGAGAGAGAGAGAGAGAGGCAAAGGAAATTAAGGGACGTGTTCCAGCTTAAAATGACATTCTAAGTTTGATTCATTGAGAAAGATTTTTTTTTTATTTATCCAGTAAAATGAAGACAGTGATGGGGATGATGATGATGGTTTGGCAACCATGTTGAAAGGAGAAAATAATTGTGGTCAATTTGTAATTTAATTTTCTATTAAAATTTGTGGGAATAATTGTCAGAATTAAAAGAGAAGATGGATTTTCAAGAAATAAATATTAGGAACCATCTTTCATCTTCTAAACTCTATAGGATGAAGAAAGGAGAGAGAGAGGGATATACTTATGATGTGTAGTCTTATATTATGATATGAAGGGGATGCATAACAATTCAGCCGCCAAATGTTGTAAGACAGGAAGCTTTGGAGGAATTGTGGAATTAGCCAGAGTTAAATTATTGATTATTTTCTTGCCTTCTTCCCAGCACACTACCCAAACCAACCAGCCTCCCCATCCCCAGACCACTTACGCGCGGTCTGTACAAAAAACTTTTTCTACAGAGCAAGAGGGGCGAAGAGGGAGGGCTAACAGGCTGCATTTTATTTTGTCTAGTTTTCTAACATGGTTTCTATCTTTCCCTTTTTTTCACAAAAATTTAATTTATTTATCTAATATTATTAAAAAATTCCCTACATTATTTTACTCTTTCTCTCCTATAAAAATCCTATTTTCTCCAAACTTAATTTTCAAAACTATATTCAAAATATTTAACTTGATTTAAAATTCCACAATTTATAAACTGTCATAATTTGTAATTGTGTTAAATTTAGTAAATGAAATTGTCAAAAAAAAGAAAAATTGAGCCCCTAGTCACCATCCATATTTGTTAGGGGTATAGGCTTTCCACACACATAGAAATATTGACGTTCCATCCATTAATAACATGCACATACCTATGTACGTATATGTACATGAGACGTACATAATAAGGGGAACCAAAAATATTTTTAACTATGATGAACACTTGAGTTTAAAAAAATCAAAGAAATAATTACGACACTACATAGAATGTTACAAGAGCAAGAAAGGAGTAATAGACACATGGAATAAATAAAAATTTATTAAAATTGAGCATGCAAGATCATACCCATATCAGTCTATGGAAGCCCATCGATAGGTCCTTGGTGGTGTGTGTACATACTTTTGAGTATATAATTACATGTAGTACTTACTGATACAGTTGTACACATAATATGTATTGGGAAGAGAGAGAGAGAATGGGGGGTTTGTAGATTGGAGAGAAATATACGTCACCACAGAACATTCAGTCATTCTCCACTGGCACTATAATAGTAGCAAGTAGCAGTTTGGAATTTTTGGAAGCTGAACAGAAGAGAGAGAGAGAGAGAGAGATTCTCGGGTCCTCCTGTCAGTCACTTGAACCCAGGCGGATTCACTCACTAGTGTAAGCTTTTCATTGGCTATTTACAATAATGGCAACTCTTGAGAGTGAGCGAAAGAGAGAGAACTTTTTGGGTTTAGCTGACGGTGACGTTTTAGACGGGTTGATTGCCTAAAGGTCTCGTTGTTGGCTGGCTTGACATTTTTTTTCTCTCTCCTCACTCCAGACTACAAACACACAAGGACACAAGCACAAACTGAGAAAAAGTGACACGACAAGATAGAGAAAAGAGTTGGCTTTGACTTGGTTGGGACGTTTGACGAGGAGAAGAAGAAGAAGATGAAGAAGAGGTGACGGAGGAGGAGGACGGTGGTTCAAGCAGCCGGCGCTCTCTCCTCGACTGATATTAGAGAGTCTTTGAGAGTAGGAGAGTAGGGAAATCAGACAGAGTTGAGCAGAGATTCGCTCTGGCTCTCGGTGACGACGATGACGACTGTAGCTGTTGCTCCTACTCTTGTTTCTTCTATCATGGGCGGCTGGCGCTTCCCAAGTCCTCCAGCCTTCCTTCCGCTTCGTAATAATTGAGCGTCGACAATGAGCTTTTACAAAGTGAACACAGACAAGGACAGAAACGAACTGCGAGTAGTTGTGCAAGCGCAGACCAAGAGAAGGGCTAGAGAACCAGAGAGAGAGAGAGAGCAAAAGGAGAGAGAGAGAGAGAAGAGTAAAAGAAATAAATTTTATGACCCCATAAATAACGCACGTAAAAGTCAAAGAGCTCAACCTTACGTATATGTATAATAGCATAGGAGTGTTGTACGTATATCCATATACTTTTTATAAATGCACACACACACACTTTCTATACGGATTTTATATTATAAGCTATATATGTTGCCATCTACGGCCATTTTACATGGCGCTTTACAATGTTACCTACATAAAGACACACACCAGTCGAGTCTAGAGATACATACAAGACAGAAGAAACCATACTGGACCATCCTTCTTGAGCATTGCATGGAAAACATAATAGAGTTGGAAGAAGAAACAAGAACTTTTTCTGCTTGCTCCTGCTCCTTTTATACTCAACACACACACACACAGATATAAAAGAGGAAGAATGTATGAGATGAGGAATAATATCACAGTCGACTTTTATAAAGCACGCATACTACTCTCTCTCTCTGTATATGTATGTACGTATGTATGTGACTACGAGTAGTTTATGCATACAAGACTAAATTGTAGCTGGAAATTTTATGCGCTCACATATATATATGTATATAATGTGTATCTATGCATAGGATTTTCTATCTATTCCATCCTTCCCTATTTTGTCTGCAATTTAACATGACGTCGCTTTGAGGAGAAGAGATACAGCTCGCAACATTCAAACTAAAAAGCCTCTCTCTCTCTCTCTCTACACTTTATGTCTGCACTATCCTTCTTCCTAAACCCATATATAACTATATATATATCTCTCACACAGTACACAACACACAGTGAAGTAGCACCTACTTAAATGGTGATTCGTTAAATGGGCAAGTAAAGGGACGATGGATGAGTTTTTGTAATGTCATGTCATGT
Organism: Arrhopalites spinosus; assembly: GCA_034700945.1. Lineage (NCBI taxonomy): Eukaryota > Metazoa > Arthropoda > Collembola > Symphypleona > Arrhopalitidae > Arrhopalites > Arrhopalites spinosus. Next base: position 7,217 of record JAQIVZ010000582.1, on the reverse strand, counting down.
TTACGTTAGGCCAAAACTTTGATCCTCCAATACAGCACACAGCAGAGACCATACACATTATTTACATAGACTCCATGTAACTAATTATCCCCCCCAAAACCTCCACAAACTTTTCTCTAGGACTTGACGGAGAGTCTCTTGGATATAACTTATGTGACCAAAAAAGATTTGCCAAATGGAGCACTTATATTTTGCAACTAGTGTGAATATATAGTACAAACACATTACCCCTCTCCCCCACTTTTATTTCTCCCCCCTCATCCTTTATCTCTAAGTACAAAAGAAGAGTCGAAGATCATGAGCATATGGCAACCTTTAGCATCTCTCTCTCTTAATGTATAAAATATAAGAGAGAGAGAGAGAGTAAAATGTAGAGGAGGATATATATTTTTTAAAAAAAAAACGTCCGAGTTACATGTTGGACGGGTATAAATGTGCATCAGGTTCCTGGTGACTCTCTATGTGGTGGCTGAGAGTTTGTTATTTTTTCTGCCTTCCCAAAATGCTTTTTACTGTCGTCACTTTAGTGCTCTTCCATACTTAAACTTGTAGGCACAGCAAGTAGCTCCAGTTTTGGATGGAAAGGACAAGAAAAAGAGGAGGAGGTGATGGTAGACTACTCTCTCTCTCTCTCTCTCTCTCTCTCTCTCTCTCTCTGTGGAAAGAAATTCTGTGACTTTCTTTCATTGTGTTTGGGTGTCCCCAAATGTAATGTAGCAAGGTAATGTATTACAGTAAATGCGCGTATGACAGGAGTCCCATAATATAATGTAATGTTTGCAACGCTTAGTGACCCCCATATGAATTCTCTTTCTCCTTTTTTATAGTATAAAATAATATGTACCACACAAAATCTATATCTCTATAGTGTAGGACTATGGCAGTTAACTTGCTTTTGCTTTAACCAAAATAAAAAGAACGCGAGTCCGCTTTCTTTGGGGAGGAGTTGTTTTTTTTCTGAGGGGAATGTGCACATGAATCATGTATGGTCATTTACAGTATACAGAATATACATATTCCCCCCTCCCCTTCTTTTTTTGTATTCTTGGTGATGTTGATGGTGGTTTTGCTCCGTTTTGGTTCAAACGGCAGTAACGGCACGTTTTATGGCCAATATGTTACATGATAAGAGTTTTATAGTGGGACATTTTTAAACAATATGTTTCTCTCTCTCTCTCTCTTTCTTTTTGGGTGCACGATTGAGGGTGTTTCATGTTATAAAATGGGGAACCTTTTTTTTGTGCCACAGAATTGTCTTTTGGCTTACATTTAAATTCTTTAAATCCCAAAACTAAATTTTTGGATAAGAAATATGTCAAGAATTATTTTTATTTCTTTTTCAAAAAATGGAGTCAAGGAATTCGGAAACGAAATCTTTGGATTTACAAAAGGCTCAAAAAAAGTTATGGCACACCCTCTCAGTCTTTTCTGTGTATAGTCAACAAGACCAAGAAGGAAAAAGTTTTTTTGTTCCCCCAAAAAGTAAACAAAAGCACCTGTTTCTTATATTATATTCTTTATGGTTCTAAAGTGTATGAATATAAATAAAAAAAAAATTCTCTTCACATTTTTTCGTTACTATGATACCAAATATTTCCTCCAAAAAAAAGATTCCCCCTTCTTTCTTCTTACTATCACTATAAATTTTATAATGTTATGTGTACTCTGTCTATGTCTATCGAAACAGTTTTTTAGGGGACTTTTACTTTTTTTCTGCCATCTTTTCTTGTTTTTTGTTTACTTTTTCTGTCTCTGGCGGAACATTTTACTTTGATTCAATCTGCAAACTATAAACTATGTACAAGCTTGTAGAACTATTTTTTATATAAGATTTTTTTTCTCAAGACACTTTTCTTAATTTAGGTTTCAAAAAAAACAAATAAACAAAAAACATTCTCAAAAAACTTTTACATGTACAAGTAATACAAGGGGATGGAACATGTGTAAATGATATAAAATTATTTAACCCAGCTGGTCATTATTTTGTATGTTGAAACAGAGGCGAAACAAGTTTAATTGAAGATTTCAGAATTTTTTAAAGAGTTAAAATGGAGAAACTCATTTCAATAATTTTTTTCTACATTCATGGACACAATTCTTTAATGAATAACCCTGTACATTTATTTTACTGTGGTAAATTATACACAAATTAAATGACTGGCAGGCATTTTATTCTCAAGGTTAATTTTTTCTTAATATGAATTTTGTTTGGTATTCTCATTATCTTTTTTTTGAGTATTTAATTATTTAAATTAACTAATTGTATGTTTACTTTAAAATCATCTTCGTTTTAAATTGAAGATTTTTTTGTTATTTAATTACAGGACACAACTTTCGGTATCAAAATGATTCAAAGGAATTTAATTAGGTAATTGTAGTTAAAGAGAGAGAAAAAAATATGTAAATTTCAGTTTTTATTTATTTTGAAAAAAAGAAACAAGTGAAATTTTTGTTAGAGAGTAAAAATTAACCGTTTTTGTTGGAACAGTTACAAATTTTGTCTATGAGAAAAACAGGCCTCACAAATTTACAATCCTCAAGATCAAGTTTACTGTAATTCTCTTGGTCCTGGTGTGTGTGTGACTCTGTGCGTGAGTAGGGACCCTAAACTTTTATCCCAAATCTTTTATAAAGGTTCAGTGGAGAGTTGTAAAAGTTTAAAAGTAATAAAATCTCTTCACCTTGACTTTTTTTTCACTGCCCCACATTCTCCATAGGACCATATGTAACTTAAACAGAGATACAAAATACAAAAATCTGAGCATCCAGAACAGAGACATTCTTTTTATGTTTTTTTTTATAAATAAAAGTACAAAAGTAACATCATTGATGAGATTCCACATCTCTTGCATTATTTAACATGAGTATTTTCACAGAGACAAGAAATCATCAAGTTGTCACAATTCTCCACAAGGATGGTGAGAGTTTTTGGAGGAGGTTTTTTTTAGCAAAGACGAGGCTCGTTCAATGTGTCATTAATCATTGGGAAAAAAGCATGTTGAATAATTTAACCACCATGTAAAAACCGAGGGAGGGAGGGAGGGAGAATCACACAAAGATACAAGACACCGACCTTTCCACTGAGACACAAGGATGAATCAAATATATGCCCCAATTCCTCCGTGTGTCTTTTTTCACAATGTTTTCTGGGGAAAGAATAAATTTGTTTGTCTACAACACAGAGAAAGAGAGAGAGAGTGAGAGTGGAGCGGTGAGACAGAAAATTTTGCAGGCGGAGCTGAAAATGATAGATAGGCAGGGAAAAGAGAGGGGACCAAAAGGATTAGTCTTAGATTTTGCCGTCTGAAGCTTGTTTGTCATAATATTTATAGGATTAAAAGCATTAGTAAAATGGTTTTCTCCTTTTTTTAAAAAAAACTTTTTAAACCTTTCTTCAAACATGGCTGCATATATTATAATAATATTTATTTATTATTGTAAAAATATTGTAAACAAAATCCTTTACAAATTAATTCATCTTTATTGTGTATATGTCCATACGGAGAAAATAAAATAGACAGATGATGTCAACGTCAAATAAAAATGGAGGAAGCCATTTCATTTTACACAACTTCTCTAAAAAGAGGAAGAAGATGACAAAGATGAAAAAAAGTCTTTAGAATAAAATAGTTTGATTGTATCCCCCCAAAATTTATTTTTTCCTTTCTCAATTTTGACTCTTTTTTTAAAAAAAGAAGGAGAAGAATATATATTTTATATGAGAAAGTAACAACTCAAATAATTTTCTTTTTCTCCCCCTTCCGTCTTTCAAGATGAATGGAGTGTGAACTGACCATAGTAATCTTCTATGAGAAAAAGTTATGGGTTGTCTTTCAATTCGGTATTTTATGAAACATCAAACTAGTAGATAAAAATGGAACCAAGAAGAAATTTACAGCCACTCTTCCTTCTTCTCCAAAACCATTTTCCAAACTCTGTCCCTTTTTTTCTTATAGAAAGAATTTAGACTTACAGAGAGAGAGAGAGAGAGAGAGAGAGAGAGAGGCCTTTTCCTTATATATATAATCTCTAGTAAAAATAAGAGAGACAGAGCGAGAGACCCTTGAAAATTCTTTGGAGTTGGATTTTAGATTTTGACTGGAATCGCTCAAGGTCTGAACTTTGTATTATTACACTTATGTTATGTTAGGGCCAGGTTTTATGATGATGGTGTTTTTTTTGATGAAATGAACAGGCGTATGAGACGAGGGCTCGACAGACAGAAAGAAGATGGAAAACTTGGACCAAAGAGGAACCCTTCGGACCAATCCCTGGCATGTTAAAATTGTGAGTGAATCAGGACCCCACCCTTCGGCTATCTTTTTTTTCCTTTCATTTTCTTTTCCTTCTCATTTGAGTACTCTTCTGGGATCCATTTCGTGTAATAATATTAGATTATACTTTTGAGAGAGAGAGAGCGGCCATTTATGCACTGTACAAGAGAGTGGAGGTGGACTATGGAGTATAAATACAAGAGAAGAAGAAAAAAAGACAAATCGTCTGATCTGTTGGCAACCGGATAAATGTAGTTGGGATAATATAAATGAAGATACATATGTATATGTATGTATAGTAATGTAGTAAGACACCAAAAGCTTAACTTTTTATGTCGTCTCACTTGCCACGTCTCAAGTCTTTTTTTTCTCCTTTTGGCTTCAACTCTTTACTATTCTACTCATTTTCTGGAGCTTCATTCATTACTTTTTCATGTTAAAATGGCATTGAACCTCCACTACACTATTTCACATTTACATTATTATGAGCCCAACTTAACCGTATGAGAAACAAGAGGGGAACTACACGTGCCCATTCCTACTTTTTTTTAAATATCTCCTCCAATGCTAATTGTTTTCAAGACTAATTTATTTTCCTCAAATGGAACATGGAATTTTATTATTCCTCCATTTTTTTCTCTCTCTCTCTCCTTCTTTTCCTATATAAAAAAAATGTTTTATCATGTCCCAAAACTCTTTCGCGCTTTTTTTAAGTAAAAAAAAGTATTTAGTGGAACTCATAAATTTGAGAGATTTTTTCCCAACTTTTATATAAATTCACAACTCCCTACACAACAAGTTCTCAGTGTAATCCTCAAGATGAAAAGAAATCCCCAATGTTCTTATCAAGCCAAATATTGTAAAGTACTTGTATAATATGACAGATAATTATTATTTTACATGATGTGGATTTTCTCTCCCCCCATTTTTTGTCTATAATAAAAAATAAAAAGTCAATTAAAAATATGTAATTACACAAAATTACATATTTTTTTTTATTATTGACATTCTCATCATTTGAGAGAGAGAGCCCTTTGACATTTGGAGAAAAAAAAAGATTGAGATGGATTTAGGAATGTTTAAGATTTGATAATCTCAATTGTACGAGTACATGGATATAAATATTTTTAACAAGATGCTGAGTTGTGAAGTCTTTTATGGACTATGAAATAAATCAACGAGAATCAACCAATGTAAACTATGGCTACAATGGAAGGTCACAGGTCACATTAGACACCTCCACACTCTCATTGTGTACATAATAAAAATACACGCACAAAAAACGAATATCCATTTCCCAAATCCCATATGTAACACAAAAGCCAAAATATTGTTAATTATAACGAGTCTCTTTGTATGTACAAGAGAGTAGGAGTTGAGTTGGGGGATGATAAAAATTGTGGATTGAAAATGTTTACAAAAATTTTTATACTCCAGCTCCAGCTCAACTCTCACATGGTCAGTCTTTGACAATTGAAATTTTGGAAGATAACTCTATTGATTTTTATTACATTGCATGTACATGTACATTTCCCTGTCAAAAAATTGAATACAGTAATATTGATCCAAAGGGACAACAAAAAGGTGAATAAAATTAGACACGACTCCATCACAATTTTGACATGGAGCATGCTGTATGCCGTAGTTCAACAAAATATAAAAAGGAGAGAGAAAAAATGTCTCGTCACCATTAGTTGTAATTTTTATAGTCTATCCTTATCAAAAAAAAAAGTTTTTTTTATAATCATACACAAAAATAAAAATAACACATTGACATGTTCCATCACCTCCGTCTCAGTGGTCGTCTCTTTATTTTTTAGTACAAGCCCTTATGGCCTTATAGAGACAGAATATTTATATGACAGGGAGAATGACATGGGACAATATTTGAACATGAATAGAAATAGACTTGTCCTTATATTTCAATTTAAAAATTGTTTTTTTTTTATATTTTATAATAAAGACCACAAGAATAAATTATTTTTAAATTTTAATTACCTCAATAATTGAGGATAAACTAAACTAAATTATTTAGTTTACTGACCTCGGTCCTTTTGGTAGAATTTAATTTATAATGCACAATTTAAATTTAACACAAAATCTCTGTAATGTCACTTTTGAGACGCAAGACTTGAAAGTGAATTCCATTCCTCCCAAAATAATTTGTACTACTGACTTCATTTTTGACCATGTCCAAGTCTTTAGAAGAAAATGTTCTATTTTATGAGGCTAAAAATTCTGAATGAATTCTATTCATGAAAAAAAAAACTTTTTATGTAATATAAAGATTGTGTGTCCTTTTCTCAATGACCACAGTGGATCTGTAGAAACTGACCCAAAAAAAAACTTTTCTTGTTTCTTACAAAACTGTCATTTATTATCTTAATGTGAGTTACAGAAGGTTAAGGCTCTTTCTTATGTAATTTGTGAGAACGAAGGGAGAGAGAGAGATTCAACTTAAGACTTACGACTTTGAACTTGTACTTAAAAGTAGGGGACAATTTTCATCAAAATTACATGGAAAAAAGAGGGAACATTGACCATAAGCCAATAAGTAAAGGGAAGGTCAAAAAAAGACGGAAAAGTCACACAGAGAAAAAGCAATAAAACTTACCCTAGGTCTGGACCCAAAAACTCTCTCTCTCAACTCAACCGTTATTCATAATTCAAGCTGTGAGATGAGAAATAAACGACCACTCCTAAAAATATCATCTTTAAAAAGTCCCCTTGTGCCAGATTCAAAAAATGTGCAACAGGATGTAAATTGTTAATAAATAGAGATATTTTGAAGAAAAATATTATTTGGTAATATAAATTATATTACAAGTTATAAAATTAAATTAAAAACTTTTAGCCTATTTTATAGATAAGACGGCTTTTCCATGAAGGACATTGTAAGGACTTAAATGGTTTATAGACATGAGTCAATAATGGAAATGATCA
>JAQIVZ010000581.1:0-58644 GCA_034700945.1 Arrhopalites spinosus | reverse complement strand
AGGTCAGAAAAACCAAAGTAGGGGTTGTTCACAATTTAGTTGCACACATACGTGGCATTTAACCAACATTGATAATAGCAATGGCTTTCTTCCACAAGCGAAAACTCCAAGTGGGGATTTTTACCTACATCTCCCCTACATATGAGACAGATATAGGGACCGTATAATATTGATTTTTTAGCCGCTCGTCGACTTTTTGGTCGGCGGCGGCGCGGTGGTTCCCTAGCTCCTATGCTCACCAAAAAAACGCACACCATGAATGAAATGGCTGTATTTTTTTTCCCCATAGAATTACAAAAATTGGAACATTTTGTACTCCCGATATGCCATAGAACTAGCTGAAATATTTTATTTTCCCCCATAAGTTTCTATTCGTTTTAAAACCATTTTAGAGGTACGAGAGTGACCTGACCTGATCTCCACTGTCTTTCCCAAAGTAAAATGTGCCTCATAACTGAATGTTTAGGCTTTCAATTAGGAAATTAATTTTTAGCCGTGTAGTTCCTCTCAGTTTTGACTTTGAACCTTTTTGTAAAGATCACCTTGTCAATTCCGTAGGGCAAAGTTGAGAAGTGTTTTTTAAATCATGAGACTTGTACAGTTTTAATTTGAGCGATCATTTTAATTGACCTCAAGGGTCAAGGGTCAGCAATATGTTTTACCCGTGGGTGAAATATGCCCCTCAATGTGTGGTATTGAAAATTGAGTTTGAGCCAATTTTACAATGGAGGCTGAGTAGCCACTTTAAAATTGACAGTCAGGCAAGTGAGACGAGTGCCACCAAAATTCTCATACCATTCACACCCAATTCACCAAAACTCTACACAAGCCTCCGTTTTCATTGAAAGCTCCCATTTTTTATTTTTGACAGGGCAGTGACGTAGAATGAAGGGCCGAAGTCAAGAATAAAGTAAAACATTTGAAACATTCCAAATTGTAGAATGATTTTGTCAGCCTTAAAAGCAGCTGGTAATTTATTACTGAGACAAATACTACGTTATGAACAGCAGTGGAGGGTAGGTCAGGTCACTCCCAGACCGCCAAAGCAATTTTAAAAAAATAAAAATGTATGCGGAAAAAAATGTTTTCTATGGGAAAAATAAAATATTTCAATTTTTGGGATATTTTATGGACAACGAAAATATTCTATGGGAAAAAAGAAAGAACTTTCGAATGAAATTAGGAAATAATTTTTAAAAACTAGTACTTTGATTGGCATTAAATAAAATACTTTTTAATCACCAGTCACACAAGGCAAAGTTATACACATTTACAAAATTAAAAAAATGGTGTCAAAAATTTGAATTCATTTTTGTAGGTTTTGGTTTTCTTAGAGGTATAAAAGAAACACTTGACCGTTTAAAAAATCGTCTTCAAGGAGTAGTGGGCCTGAGTAATAATCCCAACGACGTAAAATTTATACTCTACAATGATCTCCAGTAATAAAATATGTGAAACGGAATATTTGAAATAAAATAATTAAAATATAAATTACAATTAGGAAACATGAACTAGCAGATGGAATAGAATTAAAATTTAACGATGCTTCTCTCAACAAATCCGCAATTGACCCAAATGTCACCACAATATTTTACATGCATGGCTTCACTGAACGCCTTCACTGTTCCTCTATGCAAGCAGTAAAAGATGGTACACAACCACACACAAAATAGATTTAAATTAAAAGCGGTAAAATTTAATTTTTTTTTTCTCCATCCACAGCCTACCTAAATACTGGCAAAAAAATGAACGTAATAATTGTGGACTAGAGTCGTTTGTCCTCACCCAATTCGGGACTCATAGCTCTCAAACTTGGTTATTTGGAAGCGGTGGACAATGTCAAAGTAGCGGGTCAAAGGGTGGGTGAATTTATAGCCCAATTGAAGGCCCTCTCCCTTGTTAAACTTGATGACCTTCATTTGATTGGTTTCTCTCTTGGCGCGCATGTTGCGGGATGGGCTGGACGGACTGTAAAGTCCAAGACGGAGATGAGTGTAGCGCGCATTACAGGTATAAAATTAAATGTATTAATTAATAATTAATATTATTTATTTATTTTAATTCAGGTTTAGATCCTGCCGGACCCTTATTTTATACTGGTATAAAGGCACAACATATACTGAGAGAGGACGCCACTTTTGTGGATATTATATATCCACCCAACCCCTGACCAATAAATGACCTTACAAAATTTGTAATCATAAATTTATTTTACTGCTGATAAGCTTTTTAAATACTTGACTCACATTACTGGCGGGTTAGACAGAAAGTTGTCATTTTAATTTTGAAATAAAATTCTCAAATTGAAAACTTAATTCGTAATCCTCTAAAATCTTTGGGCTATTTTAATTTATCTTAATAATTAAAAACTTAATTTAAATATTTATGAAACCAAAAATAAGTGTGGTTTTTGCCCTTTTTTGATGATGAATGCCCTTTTGACCCAGTTTTGTACGTAGCCCTAAATTCTTAAAAGTTGCTCTGCAGAAACCAAATTCAAATATAGACAAATTACAAGGGAAATCAGATCAACTACGTAGTGTTGAAATACAACAACAAAACAGTCCATTTTCATCAAATCGGGAAACTAGTAAAGAAGATGAGACATATTCTTATTATCAAAATATCATAAAACCCAAATCAGCTCCACTAAATAGTGTTTCAATAAAACAACAGAGCAGTCAATCTTCACCAAATTCTGAGACTATTCTAGATCTAGAACCTCGACAAAACAAAATTCTAGAACCACAACAAAATAAAACTCTAGAACCCCAACAAAATGAAACTGTAGAACCTCAACAAAATACAACTTTAGAATCCCAACTATATAAAATATTAGAAACCGACCTAAATAAAATTTCAGACTTTAACAAAACAATAGAAACCGAACTAGAACATTTTATAGAACCTGAACAAAAACGAAATAACACTTCAGAACCCCAACAACCTAAAGTTTTAGAACCCGAACTAGAACATTCTTTGGAAGCCGAAGTAGATAAAATTCTAAACCCACAATTAAATCAAACTTTAGAATCTGAACAAAACAAAATAATCGAATCCAAACAAGGATAAATTATCGAATCCCAAAATTTAACCACAATCACCACACAAGAAATCACCCCACAAAATTCCACTTCAAAAAAACAAGAAAATATTGTACAACCACAAAAAACTGACTCAGAATCCCAAACTTGGACACCACCTCCAACCAACCAAAATCCACAAGTTCCTGACATAATAAAAACATCACAAAACAAGTCAAACAATTCTCAAGCGGTAAGAAATTAAAATTAAATTGTACAATTAAATATTAAATATTTTAATTATTTCAGTCTGCATCCAACAAACCATCAGATGCTCCAAACAACAACAAAAACAACAACATTTTCATTTAACCCTACAATCAAGGAAAACCAGCTGACACCACAGTAGAAAATATTCTAAATCAACTCTCTCATCGAATTCCAACTCGTCTCTGTTCTGATCAACTCAAAACCAATCCCCAAGCCTGTAACACATCCAATCCCATTAAAATTAATTCATACAAAGAACAAAATCTCATTGGAAAATATTCCATGCTTGAATTTGAACTTGACAGTGGTGACTTCATCATCTCCACAATCCAACCAAATGGAACCAATCAAATTGAATTAATTCGAGTACGACGTGGCTCTGTTTTCTACGATCCCATCATCCGATTCCCCCCCAAAGATCATTCCAAAAAAGAGTACAAAGGTCATTTTAGTCCCACGAAAAATTCTGATAATATCACTGATAAAATTATATCTCAATTATTACCAAATCTTTGGAACCAATCTTGTTTACCTCTCGATCACACTCAATTTCAACTTTGTGGCCCTAAATCCGAATTTAAAATCCGCCGCTACCGAGATCATGACATTATAGGGAAATTCATTGTCATCGATGTGACCTACCTTGGTTGGAAATATTATATTCAATTGGTTCAAAATAATGCTGACGATGCGTATTTGCTCATGCTCAAAAATGTTGAAAATTACGAGCGTGCCAGTAACAACACCAACATGACTGAGTCATCCATTTCGGCAGATGAATCAACCACACTGAATTCGGTAACTGGTTTTGGTCTCAATGTAGAAACGACGACTAAGATAGCGGGAAAATCAGAAGAGAACAAGAATTTGGATCAGTTGGTTCAACGAATGGTGGCCAAAAAAGAGGCTCAATATCGAAAGTTATTTTGTCCTATTTTAAAATTAAATTCGGATCAATGTCAAGGTAAAGTTGATATCCTTGGGTATACTGTTGGAGAGAAGACGATTGGATTGTATTCTCAAAGAATGAGGACGGACGATACCATCAATTTTGGATTTCAAAATTCCACTTTTGTGGGTACTCTCAATGCATATGACAGTGGCTATGTTATAAACATGAGTCCAGTCCAGTTGATTGAGAGTCCTAAGGATACTAATGTTGATGAATCTGTTCAATAAATTCTTTTTTTAAATTTTGAACACAATTAAATTTATTTTTTACTTTTTTTTCTACTTTCATACCTATTTTTTAAAGTGCTGGATATTTTTTCCCCCATTTTGTACAGTTTTCTATGGGCTGTATTTTTTTTGGCCCCGGATTCCTTTTTTTTTGACCACATAATTCAATTTTTTAAAATCTTTTTTCCTGGCCACGGAACACTTGCTTTTGGCCACCGAAGAAGTTTTTTTGGCCACGGTAAATTGTTTTTAAAAAAATACTTTATCAAATACTTTGTTTGTGATTCGCCCCGGGGGGCACGGTATCAGTTCTAAGAATTGTATTTCTAAGACAATCCAACAGTCTCTACATTCTATATAGCTTATCAGCTGTCCTTTTCATTCATTGTGAAGGTCTTTGTGGACTTAAAATACTTTTTTAATCCTCTGGAAATGTTAAGAAATTGCCATGTGTGACCGTTTTTTATGTTTAACTTTAGAACCGCTCATCAAAAAAAATCACATTATAAGCTGATGCTGCTACAGATACAAGCAAGATTGCTGACATATGAAAAGTCATATATTACGCTTTGCTCTATCACCTGAGCCTGGGGTCAAGGTTTTTCAAAAAACACAGGAAAAATCTTGAAAATTTTTTTTTTCGAATTTTTTAGTGAAAACGAGAAGTCAAAAAGAATTAGGAATTTGTCTGTAGGTAGCTAATCTAATGAGTTGATTAAGGTATACAATTTTATACAAAAAATCCCAATATTTTTTGACAAACAATTATTGTTTACAAATTAAATCGTCTAATAATTATTAGTAGCAGCATTAGCCTTTCTAGGGTTAATGCATAAATACTTACTTCTAATTAGCGATCAATTTATTTCACGCATGAAACATTTATTTCTACAAAATTTGGAATCATAATAACATTCTAGTTAGTTAAAATCTGTCAATAGAAAAAAAATTCCTGTGGCCAAAAAAAAACTTTTTTAATTCCGTGGCCAGAAAAAAAGATTTTAAAAAATTGAATTATGTGGCCAAAAGAACGAATTCCGTGGCCAAATAGAAATATTTCCTTTTCTATGTACTACAAGCATTGGCCAACTTACAAGTTGTAAGGTACAACTAAAGTGTAAGATAATTAATTCAATTAATTAATATGGGATTTTAATTTAATTAAGTTTGTGACTATAAATTATTTTTTTTGCCATTGTTAATTTTATCATTTTTATCACTAAAATTAATTTAATTAAATTGTCAATAATTGACAATAATAATAATAATTATTATTAAGATGTTAATAATTATTGACATCAGGCATTTTATTATTTTTCTATTTAATTTTTTTGTAACTAACAATTTAAAGTTATTTATTTTGAATTTTTAAAATTTGACAGTTGCCGCTGGACTGTAACAAAGAAGCCGTTGTGAATTTTTCTCATATTGTGAGACACTTGGAATGGACAAAAAATTTTCAATGTACTCTCCCAATTTTGAATATCCTTTGAAAAAATCTCCATCATATTTTTGAAATTCAATTAAAACTTCATAGACAAAAAAATCTACGTAGCATAACTGAAAATAGAGAAAATTATTAAATTACAAGTACATTATTTTTAAAAAATTCTTAAATTTATAAAATTACTTTATCCCCCAAAACCCATTTATGAACTCCAATAAAATCCTCAAGTTGTTCAAATCTTTTAGCCATGGACACCTGTAAAGGAACTTGAGGGGGAGTCTAAAAATTAACAATTCAATTATTAAAATTTAATTTTAATTGAAATAAATTGTACCACATTGCACTAGCTGTAACTGACCTTAGAATAAGACAAGGTCAACAAATCCTGTTGAAGGTCATTGACATAACCTTCCAACATATCACAAGTCCCTTGTTCCGCCACACTAGAGGGCACCAACTCTGGGCCGTATGTGTGAGCCAAATATTTCAAAATGGCGCGAGATTCCACCAATTTCACTTTATCGTCAATCCAATAAGGGAGCTGGAATTAAAAAAAGGTTATTAATATTTTTAATTTTTTAATTATAATTTAAAAATGTACATTTGGGAAGGGAAGGCCGAGAGAGAATTTATCCTTGAACCACATGTCCATGGAGAAATCGGGGGCGGGGCCATGGACATAGCGTTTGTCATGGTAGTCCACCCCCAAATAATGTAATAAAAGTCTTGAGGGTTGAGCAAATCCACGAATATCCCAATAGCCCAGTACACCCTTTCCAGCCATTTTTAATTAATTTGAATTAATTTTTACAAATAAAATTCCCAAAAATGTCCTTCACACTCCCCTTGAGTGTTTAGCATGCAAAAAATGATAAAATGAATTTTTAGTTATCTTTTTTAGATAAGAGGGATGCCACGTGGGCCATAAAATCGATCAAAAATTGTGTCAAGTCATTCTCAAGAGCCCTGCCAGCTCTCCAGCTTCTCCAGAAAAAAAAAGTTTTTTAAATATTTTAATAGAAATTAAATGCCTTTAAATAAAATGACAAAAATAATCCACAATTTTTAAATATCCTTGAATCCTTGCTCTATTTAATTACGCACACAAAATGTTTTCTACGTGTTGAAAATTCTTTGTAAAATCACTGACCTTCATTACGGGTACTTTTACAAGAAATAAACATGTAAAAAATTGGTACGAGATGTGAATTAATTTAATTATCTTGAGTACCTTCAAAATGATCAATGACGTCATCGTCAAGTCAATTCCCATCTTTTTTCATTTCATTACAAATCTTGTACATTTAATTTTTCATATTTTCAAAATGAAATTAATCCCTTTTGTTCTTTATCTAATTTGGAGTTTCACAGTTGGAGGTGTGTAAATAATATTTTAAAAAATTAATTTAAATTAATTTAAATTGATTTTTTAATTATAATTTAAAATTTTAGCTTCAACTTCAACTTCCCAAAATTCAAGTGGCCCCTCCATAAGTAAGAATAGAGAAAATAAAACAAATAAAATATTAAAATATTTTATTAAAAATAATTAAAAAAAATTACAGCCACTAAAATATTTGGAGGTGACCTCGTGACCTCACTAAAACCAATCCCATATCAATTAAGTCTTCGTTTGAATGCCCGGCATATTTGTGGGGCCATAATAATTCAAGAAAATAAAGCCCTCACTGCTGCCCACTGCCTAGAGAAAAGTCTCAACGCTTCCGAGTATTTAGTCATTGCTGGTGACATTGACCTCCTCCACATTGAGGACACAGAACAGGTCAATCATATTAAAAGTATTGTGGTTCATCCCCACTATGACCCTCAATCAAATGAGAATGACATAGCCATTCTCCATCTCCAGAATAAATTTAATTTTAACAATTTCGTCAATAAAATTCTCCTCCCTTCAAAAAATGAAAATATTTCAGGTATCAAATCCCACTAAAATAAATTTTAATTACAATTAAAATTAAATATTAATTTTAATCAGGTCAAAAAGGGGTGGCCAGTGGGTGGGGTCGTACAGCCAAAAGTTATGGATTGTCCGACATTTTACAAAAAGTTGAGCTCCTCATAATCCCCCTGGTGGATTGCAGGGAAGCTTTTGGGGAGGTCAACATAAAGCCAACCATGCTTTGCGCCCGAGGTCAAAAAGAAGGGCAGGACACGTGCGAGGGTGACTCAGGAGGACCCTTGGCCCTTCAAAAAGAAGGGCAAAGTCTCCTCATTGGAATTACTTCATGGGGACCTAAAGTCTGCGGCAGTTCCTTGCCCGGAGTCTACACTCAAGTCAGTGCCTTTACCACGTGGATTCTCAAAGAAATGACCGAGGTACTGAACAACTTGGTTTTTTAAAGGCAGGTTTTTCAAATTTCAAATTTTTTACAGATCGCCTCAACCACACTGCCGCCATCTCCACAACTCGTGCCCCTTCATCGTTATTTTAATGGGAAAGACCACTTTTATACCACAAATTTTGAAGAGCTGGGCAGCGGTAATATTTAAATTTCTCGCACCTTTTTTTAAAAAAACTGAAATGTAAATTAAATAATAGGAAGGTCTGGCTACACTTATGAAGGAATAGCAGGGAAATTGTATTCTTCGGCCACATCGGGGACAGTACCCCTTCACCGGTACTACAATGGCGGGAATTCAGATCATTTTTACACCACAAACTGGTCAGAATTGGGCGGGGGGAAGAGCGGGTATAAGTACGAGGGGATTGCGGGTTTTGTTCATTCAAGTGAGGTCAAGGACAGTGTGGCCCTGTACAGATATTACAATCCTTCGTCTGGAGATCATTTTTATACAATTCAATGGAACGAAATTAAGAACGGGACGAGTGCGGGCTATAAATTTGAGGGGATTCAATGCTACATTTATTCATGAAATCATGAATTAATAATTATAAGACAGTAACGTTAGATTTTTAATTATGCAATCAATAAATTATCAATTTAATAAATACACTTTTTTTATTTCCAATGAGGATGCCAAAATTGTCACAGCATGCACGAGGCACTTCAAGGCTATGATGATACAGCTGTTTAAATTAAAATTAACTTTGTTGTGCTTAACTCTTAATTTAATTTCTCGTTCATAAAAATCTAAAACTACGCACAATTTTTGATCTCAAAAAAGACAATTTCTGTCGAGACGTTTGGTTGGACAAAAATAATTTAAAATTTAATTTAATTTTTTGAAAATGACTTTGCCAACAAATGGCAATTTTCTCCAAGAAGAATTGGTAAATTAAATTAAATTAAAAATTTTGATTTTTAATTTAATGGAGAAATTTATTTTCTGTGTAGGAGACGAACGACTTGGAAACATGGGAAGCTCCTTTGGAATTAAGAAATAATTATCGTTATTATCAAGCTGGTTAGTTTAATAATAATTTAATTTGAATTCTCTTTTTTTGAAATAAAATTAATTGTTAATAATTTAACAATAATATTATTAATTTTAATTATTAAAATAATAAATTATTTTAATTGAATAAAATTATTTTTCCCTCTCAGGCTTTGATAAACAGAAGAGACCAGGTAATTTAATGTTATTGTAGATCATTTTGTCATTTAAATACTTAATTATATTATGATTAATATTAATTTTTCAAAATTGTAGTCTGGATTATCGAGCTCGGAAAAGTGAATTGATTTTTTAAAAAATACAATTTATCAAAAACAATTAAAATTAATTCTGATAATTGACAGTGGAACATGCGGAAGATAGTACAGGGTGGTCCAGAAATGAAAGCCACTTTTGACAAGTTTATTAAAATTAAAATTAAATGACTTCTCCATAATTATAGGCTATAATTTATAACCTTTTCTTTTCTTAAAGGTACGTTCTTCAAGCAGTTTACAGAACCAAAAAAAGTATTGCTGACAGGTTAATTAAATAACTAATTAATTAAACTTAAATAGACAATTTTTGTATATGTAAAAATGAACACTGTAGAAATGCCCACTACCCTCAAGACCCCATCGACAGTGTCGTGGCCATTGCTGACTTCACAGACATAAACTATCTTGACGTTCTCCATTTTCCAAGTAAAAAGTGGATTAATATTTTAATTGTAATTAATGTGGTAGTTAAAGTTAAAATATTTTGAAATAATGTAGCCTCTTCATTTATGGTGTCCTTGGCAAGAAAATACAGTAAAATTTCTGATTTCATTCATGTCCTCTTCATGCTCAACATGACCTCCATCGCCCACTTGGCCCTCCGCATCATCAAACCCGTCATGGGCTCCCTCTATGACAAACTCAAGATTTATGGCACAAAAAAAGAAAAATGGCTTCCAGATTTACTTGACTCTGTCGACCCTGATCAAATCCCCGAAATTTATGGGGGATCCCCGAATTTTGAACCTTTTCAAATATTTTATATTTAAAATGTTTTTTTTTTTAAAAAAAAGTTCCGTCTTCTTCAAACAATCCCGGCTTCCTTCTATGAGTAAGTTAATTAATTTAAATAAAACTATAACATTCAGTTTTTAAATTAAAAATATTTTCTTTATTTTTGTCCACACTCGAGATTCCCGCTTTTTTCTAATTTTTTTCTTAATTTCCTTGACTGACATTTTAAATACAGTTCATTAATAAATAAATAAATTATAATAATTATAATTAGACACAAAATACAAAAATTCTCCATTAATTTTCCCGCCATTATTTTAATTCTCCTTCTGCTCCTCCGTCCCTACTCCATTTCCAGTTTAATCTGCAAAAAATTCATTTAAATCATTTAAAAAAGTTCTTTTCATTATAATTAACTCTTAAAAACTCACATAAAAATAATGAGGGCAGGTACAGCCAGTCCCGCCGAAACCAAAAAAGCCGCTCCCGTAAAATTATCCAAGGTAGCTCCATAAATAGCGCTATAAATCGGACCACCCGGAAGTCGACTCAGAGACAAAATGACCCCAATGACGGCACTAATCTTGCCAATCTCATCTTCCTTGACAATTTTTGTCATGGTTGACCTCGCACAAATTGCCATTGTTCCGTTCAAAATATCCACAAAAGGAGCTGCACAAAATATTTAAAAAAAACTCGCTAAAAATTGAAAATTCCCGCCAAAAATTATTATTCAATATACCCAAATACATCATCCAAGGGGCCACAGCAAAAGCATAAACAAGACTCCCACCAATTTGACTACAACTTGCAATCTGTCCCAAAAATGCGTCACTCAATTTCAAAACCCGATTTAAAATCCCTGCTAAAATTCCACCTGTAATTAAAATCCACAACAATTAAATGAAAATTAATTTTTAAAATTAAATTAAATTACCAAGAAATCCACTGATCATATTCACCGCATTAAAATAACCAAAGTCACCCGCATCCCACTTAAATTTATACCGGGCATACAAATAAGTCATGGCCCCTTCCCCACTCATGGGGACTTCCGTACAACTAATTGCAATTAATAAAGTAATTAATTGTAATCTTAAAGTTCCCTCCCGTTTTAAAAATAAACACCGCCCAGAATCCCACATATTTTTATAGTCAAAAATCTCCCTAAAGGCCCCACACATCCCTTGACTCCGCCCCTCCTTTGCCAAATTTTTCACTTTGAGGGTATTCGGTATGAGAAAAATTGTGTACAAAATCCCGCCCAAAATAAGCCCAATGGCCACTAAAAATATTTCAGTGGGGCCAAACCCGCATTGGTCAATCAAAAAACCGGAAGCCGCCGTCCCTAAAGACCGCCCAATCGTTATGACCGCGTTAGCAATGGCAAATCGAAATGTGCGATCTTTGAACGAAGTGGTGTCCACCATGTAAGTATACAACGCCAACTGCGCCGCCGCAGTACTTCCGGTCAGTGATCTTGGGAGGGAGTCTGCCATTAAAAAAAATTAAATGAAAAAGTTTGCCATTTTTGCCATTTCGAAACAGGCAAAATTTTGAAAAAATTACCAATAACCGCCACCACCTGCGCACTCCAAGTACCCACGTAGATGTGAGTGATGAGCCCTGCGTACCTTATGACATAGCCAAAAAGAGAGATGAGCATTGGGAATTTCCTCCCATAGGTGTCGCTCCAAGCTCCCAACATGAGGGTAATGAATGGCGGGAAAATATTGTCTAGAATTGTACTCCATGTTTGAATTGATGACAAATATTTTTGAGTTTCTTTCTCTTCTTCTTCATACAGAGAACGATTCCTGTAATTAATTTAAATTTAATTTTACAAATTAAATATTAATTTTTTTATTTTAAATTACCCGCCTTCCAATCCATCACAAATGTCGTCCTCAAAATGGAAATTTACACGACAAATGGTATCCAGCAAGACATCCTTGACAATGGCGCTGGTGAGGAAGAAAGAGAAGGCGTAAATGAAGTAAGGAATTTCCATGAAGGCCCCCCATTTCCTTAATTTTTGACCCAAAGTGGGCTTGACCTTGACCAATAGAATTGTGTCTTCAGTGTTTATTGTCTCCATCTTGTCCATTTAGTTAATGGAGGGGACACGTGTAAATTTTAATTAGAGAGTGGATTGTCACATGTTTAGTGTACAAAGTATTTATTTAAATGGGTGAATGCCTTTAATAAAATACATTTTATCAATTTTTTTACTTGTAATTAATCATTTTCATTATCACTCTTTTAATTTTTTTCAATGTCAGCCATTTTTTAAACTCGAAAGTTTTTTTTATTGTGAGTTGATCGAGATTGTGACGTCATTTTGAGGGTACAATTTAAAAAATAAAATAAAAAATATTTTTTATAGTAGGTCAATTTAATTAGAGTCATTATTTTAATTGTGCCATTTTAGTTTGATAAACAAAATGGCAATTAAGTCAAAAAATTTAATTCTTGACTATAGAGAACAGACGACGTGACACTTTTTTGTAAAAAAAAATTTGAGTCGGATTATTTGACATGGTTTTGTGAAATGAAAATATTTTTGATTTTCAATTTTGAGACTTGTTAAATATTAAAAAAAATCACAGGAAAAAATCACAAAATTCCAGACAAGTTTTAAACTTGTTGACATTTAAATTTTCCAACCTGAATAATTAAATAAATAATTTTTTTTGACGATAAAAAAACAATTTAATTATAATTATTGTGTCAGTCACGCGAGTAGCTCAGAATTTTTAAAAAATAAAATTGTCCAGACTCCAGAGCATTCCAAATTTCCAGTGAGAGCTTGGAAAAAAAAGTTGAAAAATTGTGAAAAAAATGGAGACGGTCGGAAAACGAACTTTGCAACTTTGGAATTGGCAAATTCGTCTTTGTTCCTTATTCTGTTCACTCCCCTTTGATTGGCCAGATGTCAACGGACCCTTAATTCCCAAAAAATCCCTTAGAGGTCACTTGTGTTGGTACACAATCCTCACAATTGTTGATTTTCAATTAATTTTTAACGTAGTGAGACTTTGTCAATCTCTCCACCAAAATTTGGCTTCAACTGGCGACAAAATGATTCACTCTTTCTATGTTGTCGTTTATATTCTTGCCGCCATTTTTAATTTGAATACATTCCTAAAAAAAAATCAACTTTTTCAATGTGTCAACGTGATCCTCAACTTTGACCTTAAACTCGGCACCCAGGCCTTTGAATTTAACCGGCCAGCTCAATCTCAATCATTTAAAAATGGGGCGCTTCAAGTTGCCCGGTTAATTCGTCAAGATAGCAAGACATTGCAGGATACGACCCCGTCAGTTGACCTTCACTCTGACCCGATGAAAAAATTAAAATGGATAGAATTTTCTATTCAACTTTTACTGGCTTACTTTCTCCCGATTGCGCCGATTGAATCTCTCATGATTTCATGTCTCGTCCTCCTCACTCCATGCAGTCCACGCTACTTCTTTTCATTGTTGAGCTCGTGTCATGACCCCAATTGTTTATTTTTAATTGGGAATTGGCTCTACGAATTATTTTTCACTTTTCAAATTTGGCTCTCCATTTTATTCTATTTGTCTACTGGCATGCTCTACATTCTCACCATGCGCTTGGGCGTCCAGAATATTTTGTAATTTATTTATTATTACTAATTAAATTAAATTAATTTCTATTAAATTTAATTTCAGATCACAAATGACTCTGTTACAAAACACTCAAAAAAAAGTCAGGTGGTCTTCCATTCAAATGACGTACCGGGAACTCGAAATATTATCAAAAATATTTGACTCATGTTACCAAAAATTGATCCTCCCATCAGAGCAAGTTTTAGTTTTACTCATCGTCGTCCTGGCCACTTGCGGTACCATAAAACTCCACGGAGTCCTTGACCCCTTGGCATTTGGGGCCATGCCCATTACAGTCTCTGCTGTCCTTCTATTTGCCACAGTTTGTTACCCTTTTGCTGGTGGGTTGGTCCAAGATTCCAAAAGAATTCCCACTCGTTTCCATCTCCTCCTCCTCCATTGGACAACCAAGTCACGTGATGAGGACACTCGAGAAATGGCGCGTTTTTTGCGATCATGTCGCCCCCTACAAATGAACGTGGGATGGTATTATCATTATGATAAAAAAACAATTCTCCGATTCTTCGAAAAAGTTTTAGACAAATCTGTTAGCCTTCTAGTACTAATGTCTACTTGACTTTAATTTTAATTGCAATTAAAATACAATAAGATTTAATTAAATCCATTCAATTTCGGGCAATCCATTTAAATTGGAAGTGGGCGGAGGAATTGGAGGAAGGCATGCGTTGCCCACTTGAACAAAACCATCCTCACATCGACAACTACCCCCCGTACAATTTGAATTTGGCGGGCATTTAATGGGCGAATCCGGAAAGCAATTGTGGCCCAATCTATGATGACACACACGTTGGGCATTGCTATAGATCATGGTATTTTGATCCTGACACAGGCACCGCCCCTCCATCGGTTGACAAAATTGGAACCCTTCTGCATCGCAACTCCCCACGTGATCGTACCCACAAGGAGCCCCGTAAGTGAGAACACATTTACCGATACTATTCGGTGACAGTCCCTCTACAAAAAACATAGTAAAAATAAAGCGCCAATTTTTAAAATATTTAAAATAATGTGTCATTACCGTTACAAAGACATTCCTCGCCACTCCCCAAGACGGGAACGCATTTGGAGTTTGTGGTACAGTGAGGCCCGCCATAATAAACTGCACATTTGTGATTGGCTGGTATGCGACATTTACCGCCAGGTTCGAGTATGAGAGGTTCAATGTCCACATACTGTTGAACGCAAGTGCATTTGAGGGTCATAAAGTCACACCATTGACCCTCTGTGCGGTCACATTGGTCAATTCGGGAGTTACAGATTTGACCTGCTTCAAGGAAACATTGTCGATTTCTATTGGGTTTTAAATCTCCCTCACATTTACACACGCCATTGGATGAGGATGTGGTGTTGACACACTTGGAATTTGTGCCACATTTCTGTTTTAGTGGGATACCCGGGTCCGGGTTGCACGGGGCGTTTTCTAAAAGGACACAAGCTTGGAGCATTGGATCGTACCTACAAAAATAATAATGCATTTTAGACCAAAAAGAAAAAGGAAGAGGGTCAAGTGGGGTCACCATGCGTCAGGTTCGTGACATTGACAGGTTTTTGTTTGATAGTCACATTCCAGGTAAGTTTTGGCGTTGTCACAGTCAGCGTGATTTTCACAGTGGTCACCCTCTACAGCACCATCTGTGAAATTAGTGAGTAAAAAAAGGAAGAGGATGAGACTGAAGGGAAATTGTTTTCCCAAATGGAACTTCATTCTATGGGATTTTTCTATGGGTTTGAACAGTGAACTCGACTTGGCACAAATGGTAAAGTTTAACTGAATAAAATATTTAATTATTATGAAGGGAAATGATTAGGGGAATTAAATTATTGCACAATTAAAATTAATTAATCATTTTGGGACAAGATTTAGTACAATTTAAATCATATTTAATCCTTTGTTTTTCCATTTAAAAATTATATTATCTCTTTTTAAAAGATTACATTTCTGTCAAAAAATAAAACGATGATGCAAATGATTTGGACAAATAATTTAACTATCTCAAAATATATTTTTATTGTTGATTAAATTACAAATTAAATTCAAAAGTAGGTATGCTTTCTGCTTTGTAAACAAATAAAGTAATTTAGAGTAAAAAAATGCAAAAAAATTGTCAACTTATTTAACTTAACAAAAAGACTTCAATATAGAAAATATAAAACGCAATTTTTGTCCAGTTATAAAATAAAGTCACCTGAATAAAATCAAGAGGTTGGAATGGCACAAATGACAGAAAAAAATTGAATCAAAACTTGTTTGAAAACAAGACTCTGTTAATTCATCATGATTGACAATGACATGCCACCAGTTTTTAAAAATTCCAACTCAACAAAATGTTCAAAACTTGATTACCTTGAAATTTTAATGAGAACAATCTTCCAAAATATTTTAAATCTCTTTTAGTTTCACTTCAGCATAGCAAGAGAGAAAAGGCATTAAAAATATTTTCTTAAGAAATTAAAATGTCAGAAATTTCAATTATTGATTTTTCCAAAATATTAAACCAAATTGACGAGGAAAATTCCTGGACTGAATTGGCTGGACAAGTACGAGACGCCTGTCATAAAATTGGGTTCATGTACATTGTCAATCATGGAATTCCCTCTCAGATAGTTAATTAATTTACCTTAATTCAAATTATGAAAAAATAATTAAACAATTTTTAAATATTTAAAAAAAAATTGGAACAGGTACAAGAAGCCTTCGAACAAAGTCTCCAATTTTTTGAGAGTCCCTTACAAATCAAAAAACAATTTTTGATTGACTCCACCAGCAACTATCGAGGTTACACCTGTTCTGGTCAAGAAATGTAAAAGCTTCTTTACTAAAGAATACAGTTTTTCAAAATTATGAACCAAATTTTCATTTTTTAAAAATATTTATTTTAGTCTATCTTCAAATTCATCGTACGAATTTCGGGAAGCTTTTTCAATTGTTGGAATGGACATGAGCACAAATCTTCAAAAGTTTCCGGAAACGCAAGTGCCAAATTTTAAGTCGGCTTTGGAATCTCTTCAAAGGGAATGTATTCCAATTGTGCTCAAATTGCTAAAATTAATGGCCAAGGCTCTTTTTGTGGAGGATGATTATTTTGTGAGGGCCAATAAGGGACTTGAGGACTCCACTGTTGAGAATCGGTGTACTTTGAGGACTCACTTTTATCCCGCCATCTCATTGGATCTTGACATCCCTCCTAATTCGGTTCGTTGTGGTGCCCACACAGGTGAATATAATTAAGAAACTAATTATTTTAATTTTATTTATCTTTTATTTCTTATTTGTAGATTATGGCATCTGTACTCTATTGTTTCAAGATGATCTTGGCGGTTTGGAGGTAAATTTTTAATTTTATTTTAATTAATAATTAATTATTTAAAAGGTTTTGAACGCCCAACAAAAATGGATTGAAGCACCTCCCATTGAAAACTCAATTTTGGTCAATTTGGGCGACATAATGGAGATATGGACGGGGCATTATTTTAAGGCTACAGTAATTATTATGAACTTTAATTAAACTAATTAAAAAATGGCGGAGAATTTTAATTTAATTAATATTTTCATTTGTAGTGTCATCGAGTACTCATACCAGAGACAGAAGGACGCAAACGGAGCAAAAGACAGTCAATTGCCTACTTCATACAAACTGATGACGACCACGTGGTCTCACCAGTGGAGTCCAGTTTAATTAAAAATGGCGCCAATTTCAAGCCATTTGTTTTTAAAAATCATTTGAATCAACGTCTTGGAGCTACTTACAAATACTGAAAAAGTCGGGAAAAATTGGGATTTTTCAAAAATTATGAAAATGGTCAATGGACAAAATAAATTAATTCATGCCATTGTGGGTTGGAATTAATACATGGAGAAATTTTTAATGTTGGTTCAAAATGTAAATAAATTAAATACCAAGTTTAATGAATTTAATGATTCTTTTCTTTCAAGTCTTGAGAAATTAAACTTGCGAGTTAATTTCAATTTGATTTGCTTGCTAAATATCAAGGGACACATTATTGTCAATTTAATTTACCATTTAATTAAATACATTTCCCTTTTGCCTTTACTTTACAGATCTTTATGAGAAATTAATGGAGAAACTCAAAATTTTTTGAAATTCTGAAATGAATTTTTGGAAATAAAAGATTGTCAAGGGCAAATTGAGTGACCAATTTTTTCATCAAAATTTGGTTCTCTTCAATTTCTTGTCTTCCATGTCGGTGACAGCAATGCAAAGAATGTTCCAAGAAAAATTTAAGTTTAAATTGTATTTTAAAGGTGGAAGATGTCGGGATGTATTTTATCAAGTTCTCGTTGTAAATTAAATCATTCTAATTAATGTTTTAAATGTAATTAATCTACCTGAGCCTACCTGAGGTGTTTTTCTCATTTAAAAAAAGTCATTGTCACGTATGCATTTTTAATTTAATTGAAATAATTTTGCACATTGTATTTACACACTTGAGACAAAATTGGCAATGACAATGACAAAGAGAGATTTGTTTTTATCAATTGAATGGGAATGTGATAAATAATTATTTTAAGCATTAGTTAAATAACACTAAATATTTATTTCCAACTTAATTTATTTTACTATATCTTTTTTGCAAATAAAGTCACAAGTTCCCTGCACTCTAATTACAATTTATAAATAATCATTCTTCATGGTCAAGGTTTTAACAATGGGCCACATTTTTTGCAAGTGATAATTTAGCAAAACTTTAATTACGGTTAAATATTGTCAAAATAATTTAAAGTGTCTCACTCTCAAGTGGACACTTTATTGATTTTGAATTTTGAGTGACATGAAAAATTATGAAATCAAAAAATTATTTCAATCAAAACACTTTTAAATTAAGTCATATGACCCAATCGTTAAAAATGACATAATTTTTTTAATCATTTAAATTTAAAACTCCAATTAACTAAAATTTAGTCTCATTATTCAATTCCTCTTGAACTGTACAAAAAAAATTTTGTCTTGAAAAAAATCAAAAATCATGGAGGGGGCTACAATTTTATTTGCTATTTTGACAATATTTTTTATTATCCTTTTTAAAATTCTCATGCCCTCAAAAAGACCTAAAAATTTTCCACCTGGTAATTAATTAAATTTAAATTGTTTTTTTAATTACAATTAAATTTATTTTTTGCTCTCGTAGGACCACCAAGAATTCCTCTTTTGGGTAATGCCTTGTCCTTGGGTCCAGATGGATACAAAATCACTAAAGAATTGTCAAAAACTTATGGAAATATTATTGGACTTCAAATGGGTTCTTATTGGTAACAATTTGAATTTTAATTATAATTAAAAAACAATTAAAATTAATTTTAATTCTGCAGGACTGTCGTTCTAACCAATTTGGATGATATTCGAGAGGCCTTTAACAAACCGGAATTCTCTGGCCGCTACGGTTTTAATGGCCTTTTGGATCAGAATAATGACGGCAAAACTAATATGGGTAAAATTTAATTACAATTTTAATTATTAAAATTAATTATTCAATTATTTAATTTCTTAAATTAATATTTTAATTTTACAGGCGTCATTCTCAGCAGTGGCAAAACTTGGCTCGACCTCCGTCGTTTCAGTCTTAAAACTTTGAGGCAATTTAAATTAAATTAAAAAAAACAATAAAATTGAAGTGACATCAAATTAATTTAATTACAATTAACTATTTAAATTAATTAATACAGAGATCATGGTTTTGGCAAGCGATCAATGGAAAGTATTATTCAAGAAGAATGCCACGATTTAATTCAAGAATTTAAAAAAGACGTTGGCAAGCCCATCACTACTCAAAATCGGTTTAATGCTGCGGGTAATTTAAATTTAAAATTATAAATAGTAAATTAAAATTAAATTATTCATCTTATTTAAATTTAGTTCTCAATGTCGTATGGGCCATAATTTCTGGGAATCGTTACGCTCATGATGATCCCAAATTGGCTGAGCTCAATCAACTTTTGTCAGAGTATAAAATGACAAAAAAGTAAATTAAAATTGAATTAAATTAACGATTTATTTTTTTCCAGTGTCATCCAAGGAGCCCTGAAAGGGATTCGATTTTTGAATTTTATGTTCCCAAAGTTTGTCGATTTTCGTAAAAGATTTCCCGCTCTTTTCTATGACTCTGAGGCCTATCGTAACAAACTTTTTGATTTGCTTCACAAAACCATTCAAGAACACCGGGACACAATCACGTTGGGCAGTCCCCGGGACTTTATTGACACTTACCTGGAGGAAGCCCTCAAGCATACTCATGACAAGGATACCAGCTTCAAGCTTGATGATGATTGTAAATTATTTTAATTTACAATCTATTTTACCCGCCATTTTCTAAATTTTAATTTTTTTCATTTTATTAACTTTCAGATTTTGGTCTTTCTGTCCTTCTCGCTGATTTCTTTGCCGCTGGCTCAGGTTTTTAATTTAAATTCATATTAATTAAAATAACTTTAATAAAATTTCAAGATAAACATGAAAATGGCGGCAATTTAAAATATTCTTAAATTCCAGAAACCACCAGTACGACCACCACATGGGCTTTCTTCTTCTTGGCTATGAATCCTGACAAGGTTTTTAAATAATTTTAATTATTAGTTAAATTATAAAATAAAAAAATTAATTTAAATTGTAATTTAAAAGCAACGACTACTGTACCAAGAAATTCAGAGGGTGGTGGGTAATCGCGTGGTGGGTTTGGAAGATCGGATCAATTTGCCTTATGTTGAGGCCACCATGGCGGAAATATTGGTAAGAATATAATTAATTTAAATAATAAAAATTAATTAACAATTAAAAATTGTGTTAATTATTTAGAGAATGTCCTCATTGGTGGCAATGGACGTTCCCCATGCAACGACGGAAGATGTCGTCTTCAAGGGCTATGACATTCCCAAAAATACTCTCGTCTTTGCAAACATCCACGCCGTCCATTACAGTGAAAGCTGGGGTGACCCTACTGCCTTTCGTCCAGAACGATTCCTCTCCGATGACCTTCAAACTTTTAATAGGGCAAACAAGGTCATCACTTTTTCCATCGGAAAACGGCAATGCCTCGGGGAGTCATTGGCAAGGGACAATTTCTTTGTATTTCTAACCAATTTGGTACAAGAATTTGAAATCACTTTTCCCGCTGATGAACCACCCCACACCATGTGTGAACCACGTGCCTCCCTTATTTTGACCCCTGAAGCACATAGAATTGTTTTATTGAATAGAAACAATTAACTTTTATAATTTAAATTAATATTTGTCATTAGTTTTTATTACTCTCAATTTTACAAGGAGGCACATTTTGCGCCAAATTCAAAAAAAAAATTAAAAATTATTATTTTTACGCCACTCAGTAGCACAAGATTCATAACTTGGCGGTAAAATATCACAAACCGGGTCAAAGTCATCTTGATCCGCCAAGTGGAAGTGACGTTGACCTAGTCAAAAACAAAAATTAAATAAATTATTTAAAACCTTTGACCTTTTCAATAAAAAAACATTACCCTTAAAACTTGACCTTTGACCATTCATTTCATTGAAAGAATGTAAGGTCACTCGTGGACCTTGATAGGGCAAAGAATATTGATCACTCATTTTCAGTTTATTGTCTGTCACGTGACCTTCATTTTGACTTACAACAGGGACGACAGAAATCATTTGGGGTGTTTTTCTATAAAAAAAATAATCTCAATTAAATTTTTTAATTTTAAATAATAATTTAAAATGAAATTTTACTTTGCTTGTGGTAAAAATGTAAAAAAATGGGGGCACAAATTTTGAATAACAGGAAAAATGGAACAGAGGAAGCCAATTAGGAGGACGATGGAGCCAGTCATTTGAAGGACGAGACCCTTCCAATCTACAATTATATTTGTCATTAATTAAATTAATTACCGTTAAATTAAAATTAATTTAATTAATACCTCGTCCACCATTTCGTATCCCCGCAAATAAAATGACGACGCCCATTGAAACTGTAAATGTCATGAAAATTCAATTGATGAAATTTTCCATATTTTTTAAAATAAAATCACAAAATCAAAAAAAAGGTTCAGAGGTCAAAAGTCATACTTAAAATAAGGCCAATGTACATGGTAGCATAAGTAATGCCTTGTGTAATATTTTTTTGTTTTTCTTCTTTTCTCTTGTCTCTCAATTTCTCATCCCACTCCAACTGCCATTTTTGTTGTGACAGTCTCAAATTCTACAAAATTCAAAAATACACAATTTAATTTTTTAATTAACAATTTTAAATAAAAAATTTACCTTTTCAACATTTGAATTTAAGTCATGGCCCCAGTTACGACTCAATGAAATATCCACGTCCACATCAACCACCCCTTGAGTTCTCCTCGGTCTTGATCTTGACCCTGATGACGTATACGAACCGAGCTAAAAACAAAATAATTTAACAAAATAAAATCTAAATAAAATAATTTAATTAAATGAAAATTAAATTAACTCTTTTAAGACGATAAAGAGGAAAGGGCTGAATATTTTTGTAACAATTATGATGTGACACAAATTGACCCCTTGATTGGGTTTGTCCTTGTCCACTGGCTCCTGATGCTGCATCGTCCGCTCTTTTCTTTAACATGGAGCCGATCACTCCGGCTGACATTCCACTTTTTGGCATGTTCAAAACTTGCCAAAAAATGTCAAACTATTTTTTTAAAAAAAAACTAGTACGAGTACGAGTACAACAAGTAGTTTAAAAAAATATGAAAAATTTTAAAAATTCTTTTAAAAAATTGTTTCAACCTTCTAAAAAAACTTGGACTTTTAGTGCCTGTCGGAACTAAAATGTTTTTTGAATATTTTTTATGGCAAAATATTTAAATAATTTTTTTTTTATTTTAAATGTCAACGAATCGACCCTGTCACGCAATTCCATCATCAACCTTGCCATTCAAGTAGTGCAAAAGAGAGAGAGAGAGACTGGCTGGATCAATAAATTTGCACAAATTTAACGTGCTTGCAGAATTCGACGCCTACAGTTAACCCCCCCCCCCCTCTCTCTCTCTCTCTCTCTCTCTCTGTAGTGAGAACATAACAGACATGAGTTTTACGAGCCATGTAATTATGTAAAATCACAATTTCCATTTGAAAACATGAACCATTTAATCTGTGAGACCCATCTCCCCTCACAAAATTATCCCCCCGGGTTTTCGTAACTCGCGTGTCACCGAATTTACCTGCCTCTCCATGTCTACATGTTTTCCGGGGAATTTAAACTTGACCTTGGCTAAAGTTTTTTTGTGGATCATCTTGCTCATTTTTTAAATATTAATGTCCACCATTTTAAAATACAATTTAAAATTTAAAATGAATAAATTAAGGATGGGATTATATCAATTGTTTAAATTAATTCATGACCAAAAAATAAATACAAATGATAATTAAATATTTAGTAAAATGACCTCAAATTAAAAATCTCAATTATTTTAAGCAAATCTTTTTTAATTTCAAATAACTATTTCAAATACAAAATATGTTCCAAAGTTTTAAAATTGATTTTTAATAATAATTTTTCAAAAAATTGTAATCCTAATTAAATCTTGTATTTTTTTTGCATGTAGTGAATATTTTGTCCAAGAAGCAAATCAAATTGGAATTAATTTGACAAAATTCTAAAGCCGAGAATCAAGAAGACATCCAAGCTGAAAATATGACAAAAAACAATAATTTAAATAAAATAATTAAAAAATTTAAAACTAATTTTAAAATTTTGAACATTAAAAGGGAACGAACAGCTTGACTCCTCTTGAGGGCACATTTCACGGTTCTACGAACAGTTTTGCAACTTTCCTTGGAAAATTTCTCTTCTCCCTCGTACTCAGCTAAAATATTTTTTTGAAAAATTGTGGAGTGAACAAGAATATAAAATGGAATAAATTGAAAAAATAATTTAATGATATTTAAATATTAAATTAGTTTACTTTCATCTTTAAAACATCGATGGGTAATTATCTCAAATTTCCTCAAGGCTTCTCCAGTTAAATATTCTCCCAGACCCTTTATTGTACTTGCTACTTCAAACTTTTTCCCTTTAAGCTTGAAAACAATTTAATTTATTCATTAAAATAATTGAATTATTTAAAAAATAATTAAAATAATAATTATTATTATATTTTAAAATTATTAAAACTTACAAATCCCATTTCTTTGACCACACATTTAACTGCACACTATATATATTTTTTTTTAAAAAAAAAAATAGTTAATTAATAAACAATATAAAAAATGGACTCCGTTTTGAACTCACAGTCTTTGACTTTTCTTTACAAACGCCATTACGAATAGAACGGTAAATCTCGCGAGCGTTTCTAAGTTGTTTACCTGTAATTAATTAAATCATGCCAACAAAAAAAATTAGTAAATTGATAGGGAGCATCATCAAAAAAAGAACATTTAAATTTAATTGTGGTTCATTTATATTTGTTCATTCAAAAATAAAAATAAGAATAATAATTAAATTTAATTACACTCAGCCTTGTCAAAAACTTCTTCGGAGGATCCCGATTCCTCGGATGATGATGATTTTTTGGTTGAACGGCGCTAAATTCAAAAAAATGATTAGAGAGATTAATTATTTTTTTTAATTTAATTTTTTAATTCTCCATAATGTAACTTACAGACTCGACCATCTCGACCATGAAAATGGCGGAGACAATGAAAATGGAAACCCACAGGAATGTGCGAGCCATTTTTTAAAATTTTTGAAAAATTACTTCAATTTTTGAAAAACAATTTGTTCCTTTGAAACGTCGGAGGCAACTGAAGGGAAATAATTTAAAATTATAATTTTAAAATTTTCATTTAATAGGGCACGGGCGGATGTGACATAAATTTTTTTTATTTTACCTAAAATTAATTTTGATGGGGCTTTCAAAGTGACTCGATAAAAAAAAAGAATT
Organism: Arrhopalites spinosus; assembly: GCA_034700945.1. Classification (NCBI taxonomy): domain Eukaryota; kingdom Metazoa; phylum Arthropoda; class Collembola; order Symphypleona; family Arrhopalitidae; genus Arrhopalites; species Arrhopalites spinosus. The sequence continues at coordinate 33,798 of JAQIVZ010000581.1, read as the reverse complement.
GAAATTTTTCATTCTAAAATATTGTCTACCAATTAAAATTTTGTAAAAAACAATACCAAAAAAATATGTTTATAGCTAAAATGAAATATTTGATAAATTCTTCATTAAATGAGCTATTCTTATCCTACACCATCAGTAAAATGAATGGCGTGAGAGAGACGTCAAAAGTTGTAAAAACAAATTATTGACAAATACCAAAATGGAATTTTTTGCATAGTTTTAAAAATGTCCTTGTGTAAAAAATAATAAACTCTAAAAATTTACAACATTTACATGTTACATACAAATAGAACGTCATAGGCATATCCAAGAGAAAATGAAAAAATGAATGGAAAATATTAAATCTAAAAACTTTAACAATTTTATTTTTTTGCAATTAAATACTGAATATATGCTGTAATAATACTGAAATAATTAATTGTATTCAGTATTTAATTGCAAGATTAAGGTTAATCATAAACCTTACAAAATAATGAAAAATATTATTGAAACACATTTTGGAACTCCTTGGCATTTTCTTATTTTCAGTCTAGCAGGCACGTGCCTCCTATTTTGACTCTTCCAGTGAGTCATGTCTCTCCAAATTATAGACAAATGGAATGTGAATGATCTTTGGAGGTCAAACGTATAAATAATGATTTTTTTTATGTAATAAAAAAATTTGTTTAACATTGACACAACTCTGGCCCAATAGAGTATCACTAATTTTTTATAAAATAAATGAAATGGACGTGAAGGTTTGAAAATACCTAGGGTCGAACGGGGCTATTACGGACGGTGTGAATTTGAAGGTTGCCCTGAACATTTTATGATCGGGTTTTTTTCTCAAAATGTAAACCAATAAGTCTTCTGAGGCCCTATTACGTTTTCAGACATGAAATGATCATTGACCAGGTCCCATGACTACACAAAGGGACCAAGTCAAAATGTTGTCTGTCAGAGTTTCCAAGTAGCCATGCAAAGTATGGCTCCAATGGGGCAAACCGAAACTCTGAATAATTTTTAAGATTGAATCATGACTTAATGAAGCAACTAAAAAGATTCATCAGCCTAAAACTACAAAAATGTGTCCCATGTGACCTGTAGTGACCCGTTCGTAATAGCCCCGCTTTTTTGGAATAGTGGGGCTATTACGAACATGAATCAAATATTGATTTTCGGTCAATTTTTGTCGCTGCAATAACTTGAAAGTTGGTCTAGAGATAGATCTTGACTGTGTAATCATGGCCTATTCATCAAAACATTTATTGACCTCTCACTTGACCTTTTGAAGACCACTTGGAAAATGTTCCAGCAAATTGAATGCAGAGTTCAAAAATTATAAAAAAGATCGAAGATACAAAGGAGATGTCCTTGTTAAACAAGATTTCTTTTTTGTGTGACCTCCCAATGATGAACAGCTTGACCTCTAACGTACAGGTGACCATTTTACTTTTTCTAATGTACTTTTGACCTTTTGTACTGTACTATAGACATTTAAGTTATATTGACAAGTCTCAAAAAACATTGACCCAGGCCATAGGTCAACCTTTTAATCACTGTTAGGTCATGCAACAAGAAATTTTGTTTCGCATCGTCATTTTTTCTTTTTCTCTAATTTGTTTCAGAAGATTTGTGAGGCTGCGTTCAAGTTTGCCAGGGTACTTTAGCGCCCTTCTACAGGTCAAGCGGGGCGTCAAATATTATGTTTGATGGACAGACTATGTTTACGTTAAGAGTGCCTATCGCCCGGGTCATTTTTGGTCATTTTGTGACATGTGTTGATGAAGATTTGGTCACAATTGAAAATGTTCGTAATAGCCCCGCAAGCATTCGTAATAGCCCCATTTTGTGGGGCTATTACGAATTTCAACTCGACGGACTAATTAATTAATTAGAATGATCCGGATAGCGAGAATGAGTTTTACTTTGCATGGTATGGTACTTAAATAGTTACTTAAAATGTACAAAAAATTTGGAGACTGTAAATTTATATTTCCGGCCTGTGCAATCATTCAAAGTTGAAACCCTGTACAACCCGTTCGTAATAACCCCGTATGACCCTAATTGAGATTTTCATTTTAATTATTATTTTAAAATATTTCATGAGGAGCACAATCGTCGTATTTACAAAGAACCGGAAGCCAAATTTGAATTTAGGCCGCCTCCAGTAAACGTAAACCTTTGACCCAATGGCAGGAATTTTTCCAACTAAATTCTGTACACTAAATAAAGTACCACAAAGTTTTTTTAAAATGATAAAATGTCCTCCATTTTTTCACCATTTTATTTATTGATTTTAAAAAAATGATTAATTTGAGTGAAATACATGCACAAATTTTTGTCTGGTGTAAGTATGACAGATTTAAGATTTAATTTAAAAAATTGCATTCATTACATAAAATTATTAACAAATCTGACTGGTTGGTTGCTAAAGATTAAATGGAAAATAAAATAATTATTTTTTGGTTCTATAAAAATCATGGTTGCCAATTCTCTTGACAAAATCACAATTCTTGGCCCAAGAGGGAGTCACTACGTTGGGATTAAAATAATGATCGGCTCCACTGGTGGGGTCGTCTCCATAATCTTGATCTTTAATTTTCCCCGTTAATTCTAGAATTTTTTCATAGACTAAGGGCTGTTTAATGTCAATGTCGTCTTTGCCATTCCAACATGAAAATTGTTTTGGGTACAGGCAGACCCCTTTAATCGTACCCCCACCCCAATAGCTCTTATTCAATCTCGCCCTCGTTTTGATGACCCACCCCACCCACTCTTGACCCTCCACACACTCCCCTCTCGCCTCGGCGTACACCGTCTTGGCATACACTTCTTTTTCAGGTAAATTAGCCATGATCTGCAACATTAATGATTAATGTTGACTAATGTTTAATTAAAATTAACTCCCAAATTGACTACAATGACACCCCATTAAATAATTTATTGTTAATAGAAATAAATGGCAAAATATGCTGTAGCTGTAATGGTAATTCTTAAAAAATACTAATTAAACTATTAATAAAAATATTGTCCACCATTTACTTACAAATTAATTGAGAAATAATTCAGAGGGTCTCTCTCAAGTCAAGTGACAAAAAATGAATAAATTTTTTTATGGTGTGGAGATTTGTTGTACAAGTTAAATGAGGGAAGGAGATAGAAGTGCCAACTTTAGCCATTTTTTAATGATCCTCCACAAAATGAGATAATTTTTTGACATGGAGACTTTGTCGGAGAATTTATCAGAGTGACCACTCGATTTTCTACGTGACTCATTGTTTGAGATTGTAGCTCATGAGCTTTAATTAAATGAGTCATTATTTAATGAACGATAAATAATTATCATTGTCGGGATCGAAAGCCTCCAATAAAAAAGAGGAAATTTTTATCAATTTTTTTAAATTTTGTCAGCCATTTGCTTCCCTTTTGGAAGTCTCCAATTGTCATTCCCCCCACAAACTTAAGACTGAGAAGAGAGGACATTTAACAAAAATTAATATTTAAAGTTTAATAAATTGAAATAATTATTATTGCTATATTTAAGAGTTAGCTTAGTCTGCACTCGAAATTAAATTATTTTTATAATGATGCATTAATATTAAAAATTGTAGAATTTCTGAAATTAAATAAATATTCATCCTTGACACATGAACGAGAGGGGTCAAAATTGATGATATTCGAATTGCCTTTTGGTCTCTAAAGTTTTTGGGTTATTACAGCCCTTCATTTTTGACAAACCATTTCGGCACCCCTTTCAAGTCACAAGGTACAATGACAACCAAATTAGAGTTCATAGTTTAAAATAATCAAATTCTGCAGTTAAATTTAATAACTCTCCATTGTTTCATTATTTTTATTCATTCATTTCATCTCAATAACAATAATTCATAATCAACTCACCTCAAATAAAAATTTCGTAGTTAAATTAGAATAGAAGTTTATTCAAGAAGTTGATTCGGCCATGGTTAATCACAATCCATTCATTATACAGTGCCACTTGCACTGTTATTGCGGGGGCGATATGAGAATTTCTATGGAATCCGTATGTACGCACATGTGCTGCTCTCACTTACATGTGTTTCCCCGTACAACACATGTGCTGCTCTCACTTACATGTGTTTCCCCGTACAACACATGTGCGTACATACCGATTTCTATGGAAATTCTCACAGTGCCCCCGCAATAACAGCGCAAGTGGCACTGTACATTGATAAATACATTTATGAGAGAGGATAAATTAAGTACATTTAATTATTGAAAAAATATTACATTTTAAGATTTTCAAATTAAGTAAAAAGAAATAAAAGTTCTTGTCATATCGTTATATTCTTAGGGCACTCGTAGTTAAATTAAACCGTAATTGTTTTCCCTCATGCTCCTCACCCGCGTGGGTTGATACCGGCAATTTTCTATATTCAAAAAATGGGCGGGATATTCAAAATATTGATTTGGAAGCATTTAAAAATAATTGAAAACAGAAAATGGTGGACTCTATTTGAGATTTTACTGCCCTGCTCATGGCTCATTGTCTTCCTTGTCGTCCGTCTCCTCATGCCACGAGAGTCAATGACCTCCCCCACTATTTACAAGCCTTTCAGTGTTGACCAAGATGTACCCGCCATTTTTGAAATTTGTGACACAATTTACTACTGGCCCAACACTCCTCTTGTCCGTCAAATCATTAATTTGATGAAGCAAACTCATTTTAATGGGGACAATGAAGCAACTGATTATGTTTGCAAGTTTATTCAAAAAAAATTAAATAAATTCCTGCTAATTCAAATTAATTTGATTGTAAATTGTAGTTAGACCTTTTGCAACAAAAAAAGAGTTGGAGGAGTTGTACAATAAAGAATTTCCTCAATTGGTTGACAACATGGAGGACATGACATTTCCAGTTTTGGGGGCAATTATATTTGAAAATGTTGAACACAAAAAATTTCTCAATAAGAATGAAATTATTCAAGTAGGGCGTTAGAATTTTGAAATTTTTTGGCGGTTTTTTATAAATTATTTTTGACTTTACAGTACACAATTCGACTGCCATCCCATCAAAGGACGGAGTACAAGACAATGGAAGATCGAGTCCTCATGAAACCATGTTGGATGACAGATCGAAAATTTGCAGTTTATGAATTTCCCGGACCTCGAATGCCCACCAATTCCCATGGTGGATTCCCAGGTTTAAATTTTATTGACAATTTTTTCTTGTAATATTTTTTTTGATCAAGAAAACTATTTAGATTAAAATAATAATAAAATAAATATAAGCATTATTATTATTAAAAATAATACATAATTTTTTAATTATTAAAAATTATTTTTAATTATTTTTGTAGGTTACTTCGACGAGGGATTTTTGTACTTGCAGTACGCAGTGGACAAGACACTGACAAATTTATTGATGAATTCAAATCAAAGAAAAAAATTTAACGAATTTTCCCTCCAATTTCAAAGATTTCCATTCCCGCCTTACGTTCATGATTTTTTTTTAATCTCGGCTGGTTAACAATTCTCTTGCCAATGGCTAACATGTACACGGTCATGACCATGACGTACAACATTGTGGATGAGAAATCCAAGAAACTTCAAGTAACCTTTTGAATAGTTTAATCATTAATTAAATTTAATTCCTGATAATTATATTAATTTAAATATGCAGGAATATCAAAAGATTCTGGGGATTCCATCTTGGCTTTTATCGGTCACGTGGTTTGTCAGAGCATTTTTGGGGCTACTTCTCACTACTTTAGTCATTACATTCCTTCTTAAGGCAACTCCCCTTTGACCTTTTGATAAGAAGAGTAACTTTTGTGAATAAAAACTTTTGTGACAGACAAGATTTTGGGGGGATTACGGACTACTGAAAAATTCAAATCCGGTCGTCATTTTTCTCCTTTTTGCCGCCTACGCGCACTCGCTCATTGGCTTCTCGTTTTTCATGTCCACCCTTTTTGACCAACGTAAGCTCAAGGTTTATTTTTCAACGTGTTATGGTTCAAATTTGGTGCTCTTTTTTCAGCTAACACGGCCTCATTGGTGACGGGACTATGTTTTGTAGTGCAAACTTTCACTTTCATTAAATTGTACTGGGAACATGATGACATGTCATGGGGGTCACATGTTTGGACTTGCTTTTTGGCTCCAAATAGTCCCATGACCACTGCCTTATTTATTCTGGCGTCGTTTGAAAGCTCGACAGATGGCGCTCAATTTGAAAATTTATGGGAGGGGATTAAATTTCAATATTCATTTTCGATGGGTCATGTCATGACCATGATGATTCTCAATGGCTCCCTTTTGCTTCTCTTGGCTTTTTATACCGAATTGACTTTTCCCGGCAAGTTTGGCTCCCCCCTCCCACTCCATGTTCCTTTCACGGTAAGTTTTTCAATTCTGGCGCCAACTCTTAAAATCAGAAAATAAACATTTTTATTACAAACTTGTCTGGTAGAAATGGTTTAGGACAGGAAGGGCAAGGACGAAAAAGGAACTTCAAAATTCAAAAAAATTGACAAATGAGCGAGTAGATTTGGAACCCGGGGTGGAACTTTGTGGGGTGGGAAAAGTGTTTGGGAAGAAGATCGTCTTGCAAGAGGTCACCCTCAAAGTTTATCCAAATGAGGTCACGACTCTGGTCGGGCCGAATGGAGCTGGCAAGACGACGCTCCTGTCCATTTTGGCTGGTACGAAGATGGAAAAGGGGAAGGAATTTTAAACTGAATTGAGATTTCAGGAAATTAATTATTTTGCAGGGCTCATAAGGCCATCTAGTGGGAAGGCGTGGGTGGATTCGGTTGAAGTTGGGGGAGGGGCGAGGCAATTGGGGCTGGGATTTTGTCCACAATACAATATTCTATTTGATCATCTGACGGTGGAGGAACATCTTCAATTTTATTGCATGGTTCAGCCCCATTTAAACCCATTTTAATTGTAATTAAATTTTATTTACAAAAAATTTAAATGTAAAGCTCAAAGGCTCAAAGAAGGAGGAGAGGAGGAGGGAGATTGAAAGGCTTTTGCATGGTTTGGACTTGAATGAAATGCGGCATGCCCAAGCTCAGACGTTGAGTGGCGGCACCAAACGGAAGTTGAGCGTCGCCATTGCGTTTTCTGGCAGGGCCAAAGTTGTGAGTGACCACAACTAATTTAATTGAAACTATTTTATAATTAATTTAATTTAGGTTTTGTTGAATGAGGCAACTGCAGGAATGGATATTTGGTAATAAAATTTCAAAGTTGGCGGGCCAGTAGCAATCAAATTTTAAACAAAAACGCGGTAATTTGTTTTATGTCAAGGACCCGCCGATCAGTGTGGGAGTTTTTAATGGGAGAGAAAATGGGCAAGACGATAATTATGGGTGCACCCATGACATGGAGGAAGTTGAACACGTCGGCGACAGGTAAAATCCCATCAATAAAATTTTAATTACAATTAATTAAATTAATTTCAGGGTTGCTATTATGGCCAGTGGCCACGTCCAATGTTGTGCAAGCAGTGCCCATCTAAAGCAGAAATATGGTACAGTAGAAGGCCCTGAGGTAACTACAAAACGGTTTGAAAGCGACAACGTAGCACTTGCTCAATGTGCAGGTTTTATGATCATCGGTGGGAGTTTACTCTACCACATTTAATATTGATTTTATCTTGATATTACATACAAAACGACAACCCAATTATAGTTTAATTCTTAATTTTATGACAAATGTGTTAACAAAATGGGTCGTACTGGTATTAGAGTAGCTAATGATTACGGCACTAAACTACAAGTAATTAAACAGCTTGCAGACAGAGTAAAGAGATCTAAAGTACAATCTCAATTCAATTTAAGTCGTCAGGTTGTCTATCAAATATGGACTAAAAGAGACAAATATAAATCATACATAAATGAAGTAAAATCGACCACTAAAATAATCCGCAAATCTCCATCCATTCTCAAAGATGTTGACCCCAGCCTTTTTGACTGATTTATTAAAATGAGGGACAAAAATGTCGATGTGAATGGACCTGTTTTACAAACCAAAGGAACAAATATAATCAATAATCAAAGACACGAATGGTTCGGACAAAACCATCAGTCCAAATTGGATTAAAAAATTTAAAGTACGACATAAGATTGGGATGAAAAGAAGCAGCCAATACATGGTTACGAGAATAGTGGCCAAAAATTTGTGAAAAGTTTCACCCCCGAAATATATACAATATCGGTAAACACATTTTACTACATATTACTAAATATTTTTTTGTCTCTTTAAATACTTACATACTGTTTTTTGTAATATCAGATGAATTGGGACTGTTTTACAATGGAAAGCCAACTACAACTTTACACATTAAGAGCGAAAAGTGTAAACGTCACAAGGTTCAAAAGGGACGGCCTTGAGTACTTGCAACTTGTAACGTGGATGGATCGGACAAAAGATTGTTTAGGCGTAAAGAAAAGGCTGCAAGACCAAGATATTTCCCTAAGTCATTACCCATGTCTTCTGAACATCATCCAATTGAATACAAAAACAATAAGTCTTCATGGATGACAGCAGAAATTTTTGACAATTGGCTGTTAAAATGAGTCAAGAAGTTAAAACAAAAAATAGTTGTTGTCATGGACAATTTTTCTGGCCACAACATTCACTGCAAGTTGAAAAAAATTCAAGTGGAGTTTCCTCCGGCCAATACAACATCCATAAATCAACCCCTTGATCAAAGACATAGACATGTCTAAGGCTTTGAAACTTTTTAAGTAGGCATAAAATTAAATGGGCTACAAAATAAAATTATTACTTTTGTCAAAAAAAAATTTTTGAAGAAGATTTGGAACTTTTTTTTATAAAAAAATTAATTTTTTTTGGCTTTTTTCAAAATTTAAGAACGTCAACACCAACTTTGACCTGGGTCAATGAAAGTAGAGGGGCTAGATGTAGAATTGAGAGCTCTACAAAGCTATAATTTTGGATTTTTTCTGATGCTTATAGTTTAGGCTGTAGGGGGGTAGCAAAAGGTTATGTGCCACCCTGTACAGCAAGTTTCAGGACTTTTAATTACTTTTAGATGAAACATTTGTAAGTTTAATTGGCATTTAAATGGTAAATAAAGAGAAAAAAAAATTGAGCAGTACAAAACACAATTTTCCCCAATAACTCATTTTTAGGCCTAAAAAATTTTCGCACCATTTGTACAATTTTTGCTACTAACTGAGAGAAAATCGAGAGGCTGTATGAGATCCTTGCATCAGAGCGTAACTTTGAATAAAAAAAGACAGGAGGAAATTTTGATTTCCAAATTGTCAAAATTCTAATTAAAAATCCACTTTCATGCTGAGAGTGAGATTTAAACATTTTTTAATACTGTAATTAAAAAGAGGGACACTAAGTTTGTACAGGGGAATGGAAATTTTGTGTTGGGGATGCAGACTTGACTTTTTAAATTGTGAAAATCTTCAATGTGTTTGTTGAGATTTTTGAAGATTTATTTTTGATAAAATTATATTTGATAAAATTATCTCCTCCTATTGAATAGGAAAAAGAAATTTAATTTTAGTCTGATTAATTTATTAGTTAGGGGAGAGACGAAATAAAGGTTGAAAATCCTGACAACTCTTGACATGTAAGTTCATTTTCTCTTTTGGCGTGCTTCTAGCACGAATGAAATTTACAATTGTTAAATTTATTCTATTTTATGTAGCAAATACTATTTGTCTTTATTATCATTTGATTTGTTAAAATTATGGGACCATAATCATGATATCTCTTTGGAATTGTGTTTTTGCAGTGTAATAGATTAAGCATCAAGATGGATCAAAAATCTTTTGGGACTCATACAAAGAGTTTATACGACAACTACAATCAATTGAGATTAGATGGACAACAATTAAATAATTTTGTTCATGGACAAGGAGGAAGTTCAATGGATCTTAATAATCATCATTTACAACAACAATTTAAACATGAACCATTGGATCAAGTTGCATTCAATACGGATCCTGGAGCTTATAGATTCCCTCAACAAACTCTTATGGATAAAATTCGAAATGATGAAAAAGGAATGGAAGGTACTTATACAAGTTTTTTTTAATTGTGTAAGAGTAGTTTTTTTTTTACTGTAGTATGTTTTTTTGTGCAATGATGATGTTGAAAAGGGGATTATATACCTAGGTACTGTTTATGATATACTTTTCTTTTTGTAGACATACAAGTCATTTTTAATGTGTGTGTGTGTGTACTTATACAATATTACTCATTTTGTATTACTTTTAACAGATTACAGGTGTCCAACTTGCTGCCAACGTTTTGATAGAGCTAGAGAATTCTTGGAGCATCAACAACAAGCTCATCCAACGACAAATAATTTGCAAATGTCAAAATCCTCCACTCCGTCGTCGTGTATGTACAAAACTACTAAACGACAGAGTTCTTCCAAAAATGAACCAAAAACTCCTGATGGCCGAACTTGGGAATGTGGAGAATGTGACAAGGTTTTTAGGTACTGTTTTAATTGAATACCATCTATACACAATTTAAAGATAAAATAGTGTGTAGAGGAAGAGTGGTAGCAGTAGTATGAATGCTCATCATCTCTTATAACTATTTTTATTTATTTATTGTCTTTTATGTATTCTTCAGATCTTACCCTGGATTTTACCTCCATAAGGTGACAACAACTTTGAATTGTTTTTTAAAAAGTTATTTAATTTTCTTTTTCCAAATCTAAAATATTCTTGTACTTGTTTTCATTAGCGAACCCATGAGGGCCTTACCTATACATGTCCCGAGGCCGCGTGTCTGAAGACTTTTACCCAAAAAGTAAAAAATTAAAAAAATAATATTCTGTTTAAATATATATATATCGACTCCATTTGTGTGCCCATACCAAGAAGTAATATTTAACGATGATTTGTCAATTGTATTAATAGGGCAGTCTAACTACTCATTTGAAACTGCATCGGCTGAAAAAATCAACGGAGGATTCACAACCTCTTCAATGTGAGGACTGTCCAAAACGGTATACCTTTTTATGTTGATGCTTCATCTGAATCAAATTAATAAGTCAAGTCTTGTATAGTACATCGAAATAACAATTTATTGAAAAATGGAGAGTACAAAATTTGTAAAAAAAACCTTTAATTTTTCAACTTTTTGACATTAAATTGTCATTTTAATTAAAAATTTCCAAAACTGCAGTCTCGCAAACTCCGTAAAGAACGAACTGTCCATTTTTGAGCGCACTCTAAATTCAAAAATCGGTCAATATTCGTTCGTAGAACGTTATTGTTTTAAAATCTGTAGCCAGTTCAAAAATTTATTATTTAATTCCACTAACATGACATCACAACTCATCCTGACTATTTTCGTTACTATTTTCGTAAAGGTACAAGAGTCCAGCAGGTCTTTATTTACACAAGCAGAGTATTCATAACAGAAGAGTATGGGAATGTCCTGAGTGCAACAAGTCCTTCAAATCATATCCAGGTAATTTATTTTACTGTCCATACAAAAACATGACATTTTAAAACAGTCTTGTACAAAAATTTAAAATATGATGATTTTTCTATTCTCTCTATTCAGGATATTATCTCCATAAGAAAGGTACAATTTTTGTGCACATTATAGTTTTCATTATAGGTAGTATAAAGTATGAACAAGTGATCAAAATTATTCACAATTATATTTTTTTTGATGGTAATTAAATAGGACACGAAGGGGTCGCTTACGAGTGCACAAGTAAGACGCTCAAAAATATATAACATTAACACTGTACAAAAGTATGGTATATATATATAAGTACACAACGACAATTTTTTAATTTGTATTTTTAATTTTAAAAAATTATTCTCTCTTCTAGTTTGCCTGAAAAGCTTCACACAGAAGGTAAAAAAAAAACTTCTGACAATACTCCTTCATACTCTAAAAACAATATGTACATATTAGTAGTAAACATTTAAATGATGACTAATCTGAACTCTCTTATCTAATTTAATTTTTTCAAACAAATTAATAGGGATCCCTCAATACACATTTGAAGACTCATCGTGGGAATGGAAATGCAGAAGGAGGAAATTAAATTGTTGTTGTTTTTTTTTGGTAAGATTAAAATTTCATGTTTGTGTATGTCAAGGGCCATGATTTCTACAACTACATAAATTTACAAAATACAGATGTTATAATTAATTAATAGTATTTTCTTGTAATTATCAATATTTCTTTACAAATTTGAGGCATTGTATTTTTACAGAGAATGTGAATCAGATATTTAGAAATATTACGTATATCGGTATATTATACAAGAAAATCACAGCTTGTTGTTGTTGGTTTCTCTTCCTCTCTCTCTCTCATTATCTACTACATGTATGTACATATATACTGTGTGTATGCATTTTACTTTTACAAAATGCATAGTGATAGCAGTGAGAGTGTATTTTTAAAGTTGTATCAATAGAATATAACATGTATATTTACATACATAAGGGTTTAAATGGACTGTTGATGGTTCCTTGTTGTTATTTTGTTTACGAAGTATCCTTTTTTTTGAATTTTTTTACAAGAGACAATAGACAAAAATTCAGGATTTGTCAAGTTTTCACAATATTTCTATTACTTTTTACTCATTTTTTGTGTGTCCTTATTTACACAACTATAAACATTTTACCTACAGTCGTAGGTTACAAGTCCAGGCGTATAGGATAAAAGTCTTTTAATAATTAGTTACTAATTTTTAGCTATAGTCTTGAGTTTTTGGAATTCAAAAAAAATATTATAAATATTTTATATACAGGTTTTTTTTTCTTTTCCTATACAGGCAATATATTATGCCACAATGTTGAATGTTTGCGATGTATCGAATATACATGTATATCGATGTAGTGTACTTTAATTAGAGTTGATATGTTAATGATAGTGGTCAGTTTGATTAAATTTAGATTAAAAAAAGAAGTTATTCTCTAAACTATTCGTTAGTAGTTTTAAGAAAATAAATTTTCATTTGTCTATGTTTTAATAGACATTGGATAAGTACTGTCAAAAAAGTATATTTGTAATGCTACATTATATATGATAATATACTTGTATGTATATAAATTGTTCTGTCGAGAATAAATAATTTTTTGGCTGTCATCAACAATACATAACTTTCAAAAGAATTAAATTATTTAATTCTCAAATATCGTACAATGTAGGGCTACAGGATACTATAGGGAGGAGGGTCATAAGTCTGCTAGGGAATTAAAATAACATTTTGATTGATGATTTTTAATTTTTAATTTTTCAATTAGAAGACAACAAAAACTTGTAATGAAGGCCCCCAAAAGAAGAGCAAAAGGAAGGGAACAATCCCATAAATTGAAATCTTTTCTGTAGACATTCAACTCATCATCTATTTTGAGACAACGAAGACTCGTGTGGTAGTCGTACTCATCCCAGTATCGTTTATTTAGTCCTCTTTCAATTAGCTTGACTGTCCTATATAGAGATTATTATGATTCAGGATATTTGACAATAATTAATTTAATTATAAGGGATCAAACCCATAGGTAAAAGTTTCTCGAAGAGGTGAATTTTGTCGAATGACCATTGCATCCATAATTCGAGTAGGAGGGTTATGCTTCATTATGTTCAATTTACATAGTTCTGCCTCATGAACATTTTCTTTCAAAGCTAGGTGCACGAAACCATCTGTACCTTGATTTTGACAAAGTTTAAATTTTAAAACGTAAATTTAATTTTGCTCATAATATTTTGATTGTACTCGTTATAAAACCAAAGTTTGACCCCGTCTTGAGTACTTTGTCTCGTGCATCAATTCGATTTATGTACAAGTGTTGAGAATTCTTTTGTACTTGTTGACCTTCCGGTGAATCAAAACTCTGTTAAATTAATTTCTGTTAGTATTTTTTTTAGTGGATTATAGAAATTAACCTTTGACCTTAATAAAATCGAGAGGGTAATAGTTTGAGTTGGGTCGATGAAAAAGTTGGTAGTTGTAAGTTTTAAAGTCATTGTACTTCCGGATGTAAATATTAGAACCGGACATGGCTGCTAAAAAGGCGGCTGTGTAGAAACTATACATTAACCAACTTGTCAACATTCCAATGACGAAGAGGAGACCAAGTGACAGAGATCGACATTTTGGTTCTCCAGACCAGCCTGAGAATTTTAATTGACAATTATTTTGTAAACGTAATAATAAATAATTTAAAATTTTAAACCTTGTAAAGAAATTAAACTGGTGAGCCACATGAAATGGTATGATAAATTGAATTGGCAATTAAAATTTTTTGTATTATTATTTAGGAGACAACTGGACAACATTTTAAGACTCAAAATTCCAAACCAAAGGAACCCAAAAGAGAGCCATGTGGTGGTAGTGAAGGGCATGGAAAAAATGTTACGGGCTTTCGTCAGGGATGGTTGCTGGTAATAAATGATTCCCCTATAAATTTAATTAAATTAATTTAAATTTAAATTATGAATTTTCGGCATAATTTTTAAAATTACTTTACTGTGTAAAATGGAGGGCAGGAAGAAAGTGTAGGACTTGAGCTCTGTAGTCGTACATTGAATGAGATGAAATTATCATGTCTCCCTCTTTGTTTAATAATTGTTGACCCATCCCACTCAATGTTGTGAGGTCACATGGGTCAGAGGAATTTAATAGACAATCACTTTCTGTCCAGCCTGTTCCGGCAATTATTTTGTAACTGTAAAAAATTATTTTTTATTTTTTAAAAATAGAATTTTCAAAATAATCTTTTTTTTCATTAATTTTTGTAAAATTTGTATTACGTGAAATTGAACATAAATTGGAGGTCAGCAAGAACATGAAAATTGGAGCCACCACTTTTCAGTCTCACTGTTCCTTCATGGTCCACTATGACTTCTAGTGAATTTAAAAAGGCGTCGTCTTGCTGTCCAAACAATTATGAAATTGTCAATTTAATTAAATTAATTAAAGCTCGCCAATATCTTTGATTTACTTGAGCAATCAGTGTCAAAGTACGGCCGTTAAAGTCACGTGACTCGTGTCGAGGGACCACGCCCAAATGAGACCGAGGGTGGAAGGTCGAGGTCTTGGTTTGATTGAGAGGTTGAATTAAATTGGCATCAATGTTCATAATTTTAAATTTTAAAAATATTACTAAAATAACTATAAAATAATTTATGTGCATAGCCATTTCTAACCAAACTAATAACAATTTGAATTTATTTAGAGTAGGGCCTAATTTTTGGTCGAAAAAATAATTTATTGACAAAAATTTAAGTAATAAAATTAATTTGATGCAATCTTCCCTACTTAACATGACTGTACTGTGTACACTCAATTTAACACAAAAAAATAAAATGGTTACGTACAAATTCATTACAGTAAAGGTTTTTGCCAATATTCTTTTTATTAAAATAAATTTTATCCAATATTGACCGCTAAATTATAAAGGCTTTATACCTAACAGTTTTAGTGTTCAAAATGAATTAAAAATTTAGAATTTTACAATTAAAATTAAATTTTAAAATAATGAATGGGGTCATTTAGTAACATGGACAATCTTTGCCATTAGAGTGAACATAAGTAGGGTCACAATGACAAGGGTAGGGAGTTGTGTAAGTTGGAGGGTGGGGGCAGGGAAGTCCAATGTGGTCTTCAATCCAGTCAATGTAACAACAAATCCGAGTGAAAACATTGGGAAAGTCCTCCTGTTAATTTAATTATTTATTAATTGCAGGTAACTTAAATTTTATTTTTTAAAACCAACCTTAGCACATCCATCGGGGTGACCAAAAGAGTCAAGGCCAACTTGAATCTCTTCATGATAATGTTTGATGTACAATGGACCCCCGCTGTCACCGCTACACTCATTTTCACCTTCTTCTCCTCCTTCATTTTAAAGATTTGAATTTAGCGCCATTTTTTAATTATTTTGTAATAAATTGTACCTGCACAAATATGACAGTCATTGATATGAAAATCATCGTCGTACAAGGCGTCGAAAGTTTTCCCACATTTTTCTCGGTGGAGAATGGGAAGGTCAACAGTCCTTGAAGGTTTATAAATTATTAATTAAATTTTAATTTGGCGGTAAAATTTAAATTATTTTACCTTAAATTGTCTGGAAGCTCTCCATCCGTTGAAATTCGACCCCAGCCAAAAGCTTCAGCTTTGCCTGAAATAATTAAAAATTAATTTTAATATTAATTTTTATTCTTGATAATGGAGACTGGAGAGAGTTAAAATTAATTGTAATTCAAAATAATTTACCAGTCTCCTTGAAACAAGATTTAGGAAGATGAGTGGGCTGGACGAATTTATTGAAGTACAAGGGATGAGTCAATTTGAGTAAACAAATGTCAAATTTATGGCGGTACCTAAATAAAAGGAATTTAAATTAATTTTTACAATTTAATTACAATTATAATTTTAAATTTATTACTCTTTCCACTTATGATGAATGATGACGTAATCGACATTACGTCTTTGTTGGCGATGTTCCGTCCTATTCAAATTTCGTGCTCCTGCGATGACAGTGAAAGCACTGGGAGGAAATGTACAACAATGAGCGGCGGTGAGAATAAAATGTTCGTTGATGATGGTTCCCGCACATCTTTGAGCATTTGCTAGAGAATTAAATAATTTTTAATTGTAGTTTAAAAAATAATTAAATTATGAATTACTGTCAGGGATGAGAATGCCCACAATTTCGGGATGTTTGTGATCCAACAATTTGGCGTCGACGCCCCCCACAATTCTTGGCTGTAATTCCTCTCCTGTCTCTCCTTCTGGTTGAGGCAGAGCTAATTAAATTATATTTTAATTAATAATTTATTAATAAATTTAATATTTAATTGTTATTTAATTCACCTCCACAATTTGAGAGACTGAGGAGCACAAGAAAGGCTCCAAAGACTTTCATTTTTGAAAATATTTAATTTTCAAAATTCTATCTAAAAATGAATTTGGTCAAGTCGTGTTCGAGTAAGAAATATAAATGACATTGCAAAGATGAAGGGATGGGCATTGAAGAGAGTCCAGGCGGATGTTTATTTTTGCGAAATATTTTTTGCAAAGTAAACATCATCAAAAATATTTTTCTTATTGGCACACAAATGACAAGATTACAATGAATGATTCAACAAGTTGAGATATGCAAATTCCATCGTCTATATAAAAATGAGATGGATTTGTTTGACAGCTAAATGGATTGCATCAATTAAAAACAATGTATGTAGAAATAATTAAACTGAAGTTTAATTGTAGTTTGTAGTTGGTCAATTGCGGTGACATCAACAAGAAAAACTTGCATGTAAAATCTAGTTCATTTCTCTTTTTATTGATTTTGATGAATGTCAACAATTATCTCGACTTGATGAAATGTGCTGACTAAAATTGTACACTGTGTTTATGAGAATGAGAAAAGTTTTTTTTTGAGATGGAAGTATTGGGCAATGTTGCCCGTCTTCCTTTGATTATTATTGGAGACATTGCTCAGTCTTCCCTTTCTCCAAAAAAACTAAATTTTTTACTGGACACACTTTACATTGTATGTTGTAGTAAAAATTTTGACAGAGAAAAATGGAACAGAATATTCAACTTAATTGAATGGCATTTAATTAAATGTCCAAGTCCAAGTTAGATTTTTTTTATAATACTCATGCAAAAAGTAGAGTCAACATTATTGACCTTATGATGTGACAAAATACACAAAAAAAAATTATCGACACATGCCAAAAACAAGAAACTTTTTCTTTCGCCAAAAAACTTCCAAATTACTTTTCAACTTTTTCTCTCCCTCTCTGCCAATCTCAATCCTGCAAAAAAAACTGTCCCAATTTTCATGCCAAGAGAAAGGAGAGAATTTAAAAGTTAATTATTTGTTATTGTACATAAGAACAAAAGGTATAAATTATTATTTTATTGAATTCTATAAATTATGACACAATTCAAAAAAACAACCAAAAAAATATTTATATTAAATGATCATTTAAATCTCATAATTTAATTTACAAAAAAATGTCTTAATATTAAAGTTATCTTACAAAAAATATAATAAAAATTAAATAAAAAGCCACAACATATGTAGTACAATAATAATTGACATAATTAACAAAGTTAATGATTCCAAGTTAAATTGTAAATAGAAGAGATAGAGACAAAAAAGTTGTTGAAAGGTATTTAAAATTGTGTTGATTTTCTTGATTTTAAGTCTAATTCCTTCCAATCAAACTGAAACTCACCTCCATCCCGTCTCTTCTTGTAACTTGTCAATCTCTACAGATGAATAAAAAGTTGTTTATCTCATCTCTACAATTCCGTATTGCTCATTGGATTTGCAAGAAAAGGATTCGAACAGGATTTTATTTTCAATTTCATTCTAATTTTACAAAAACTTGTCTTTCCCGTCCATTCTTATCTCTCTCTCTCTTTGTCTACACACGCAACTTTTCATCCCCACAAAATCTCGTCTCCCATCAAACTAACTTAGCCACACTGGCCAGTGTAGAATTGCACGCACTTGCCTTACAAAAAAGGGAGTACAAGTTAACTGCCAGTCCATCGAAGATGGTTTAGCTTTTTGTGTGAGTTCGGTGGAAATTTTACCGGTTTTGATTTTATGAGGCTTATGTAGTCAAAAAATTACACTCATTCGATCAGTTCAACTCTCTCTCTCTCTCTCTCAAAGGCTAAAAAAGTAAGGAGTCAAGTTTTGATGACAAAAATCCAGTTCTACTATTTGTTTCTCTCTCTGTGTCTATGATGAAGATGAATGGGAAGCATGTGGGCCGGTAAAAAAAGTGCAAGGGGGAGACAAAATATTTTTTGATGCAAAACCCGAAAGACTTGAATTAGAATAATTTTGGTCAAAATAAAAATCAAGATTATTTCTAGGGCATCCACAATAACATAACAAATAACCTTGACCATTTCCCCTTGTCTATCTCTAGTTATATGTAACTAGTGGTAGTCCCTATATTTTGTATTTAATTCTAATCTTGAATTTTGTCAAATTTCAACTTCAACTTTTCTCTCTCTCTCTCTCTCTCTCTCTCTCTCTCTCTCTCTCTCATTAATTCACTCTCATTTTAAAAAAAAACTTTAAACAAGGGGGAAAAAATGAGAGTCAGTGGAGCAAATGGGAATAGGTATTGAGAAAAACTTGTCAATCATTGAAGTTTTTTTAGAAACCCTGTTTTTTCCCTTTTTATCCTTTTTAATTCTTGTTCTATTCTACTCGTCATTCTACTCAAGACAGTTAAACTCTTTTCAACTTGAGAGCTTGTGTGGGGATAGTGCAAAAGTTTAGTTGCCATTTTTGCTATTTAAATATTTTTGTGTATTTTTGTGCTCCCTCTAAATTAATTTGTTTCTAATTCCATTTTGTGTTTAAAATTAAAATTTTAATTGCCGTCTATAATTAATTAATTAAACTAGTAGTGACTAAAGAGAGGAATCATGTAGACAATTTTGGAATTACGGATATTAGTTTGTAAAGTTAATTTTAATTTTTTAAAAGTTAATTAAAAGGTGACAAAAGTGACCAAGTTTAAAATGGGATGGATATTCCAGTCCACATTTTTGACAACTCTTGTTATTTTAATTGTGGTTAGTTCTGCGAGTCAAAGTTCACAGAGGGGACCCTCCTCTGGATATGGAGAGGCTTTGAGTGACCCAGAGAGAAGGCCTATGGCAGTGTATGATGAGGGTGATAGTGATGAAGATGACCGAGGTCATTTCATGGGTTCTCCATCACCTCAGATGACCCATCAACCTCATAGTGGTGACCATGGAAATGATCCTCATGGATTTGTACAAAGTGGGCCACATGAACAAAGACAATTTGAAAATTCAAATTTACCACCACAATTTGTGCAACAAAGTAGACGACATTATTCTCATGAAGATTTTAGACGAGATCAAAATCATGGACAAAATATTCAATTTACAACACCCAGTCAATTTTTTGAAAAAGAGAAAGGTCACAGTAAGCAATTTCCTCCGCATGCCCATCGTGATGGACAAGAGCCTCAAGGTCACGTGACAAATTTGAATCCTCACATGAGTGGGAATTATAATGGAGAGCCACGACGAAATAATTCCGACAGTCGTCACATAAATAATTTTCATGTAAATGAGAGAAGACACGAAAATGGAAATGGAGGAGTTGGTCCAACACAAAAAAGTCAGGTGACTCAAAAAATATTAGAGAGAGAGCGGGAGTCTCAAAAACCGGATCCATTTCCTATTATTTTGAGTGGCAAGACATCCGAAGAAACTTATATTAGTATGAGAAGACAAGGATACACTTCAGCTGAAGCAAAGGCTTTACGACAACAACAAATTCAGGCTCCGGGTCAAGGTCAAGGATCAAACTCAAAATCAAGGATAGAAATTCCAGAATTTAAAACCACACAAAATCCTCAGCTCTATTCCACGGATAAATATTCAGATGAATTTAACGATTGGTTAAAAAAAGCTTATGCAGAATCAGATAAAGAAACTCTCAAAAAAATTCATCCTCATGAGTCAACTCAACCCCCATCCCCACAAGTACAATCAAATGGCCCTCAAAATTTTGGAGGGTCATTGTCACCATTGACATTGACCCCACCTAGGCCAACAAAGTTTTATAATTCCAAAGAACATTTTAGTCAATTTAATCCCAATTTAAGACAACAGTTTGACAGACCTGAGAGTGAACAATTTAAAAATCTTGGTTTCCCTTCTCAACATCATGGGGAATATTTAATGAATGAACCAATCAGAGATGAGAATTATAATCAAAATTATTTACGTCGTCGTCACGACCAGGATGAAGGTGACCTTGAATATGTGGACCATCCCCCAAGACCAAGTCAACTTTCCTTCACTTCCAACGGCCCAAATTCATCCCCTCAACATGGACAAGAGTTAAGGCGAGATCCTCAAACTGACAACGGGAGAGTGCGGGAATTTCAAAATGGACCCACAATTAAAATGGAGTCAACCACTTCTCTACCTCCTCCCATAGGACGGGAACACAGCAATCAGAATTATGGTTTAATTCAAAATCAAAATTTAAATGCACATCAAGCGCCAAATATTTCAAAAATTAGTGAGCCAGACAGATCCAGGCAACAATTTAGTCCATCTTCTCAACACAGAGAAAGTCCAGCTATATCCACAAGACCCAGAGAAGAATATTTGGCGGGTGGTTCAACTCAAAATTTACATGAAAGTGATTCGAGAAGTGGGCCAGGGCCAATTAATATAAATTCTTTTAATGAGAGTCCAAGGGAGGAATTACCAGGACAGAGACGCCCCAATTTCGGGTCTGGTGAAGGGAGTCGGATTTTTGCTGGGGAAAGTAGAAAGCCAAGTTCAAGTGAAAGGCAAAGGCATCCCATAGTCAAAATAAAGAAGGTCGTGGATGTCATGACCTCAGCTGAAATTTTGAGACAACGATATCAACAATACAAAAAACAACAGTCTATGAGTACAACAATTAATTCCACAAATATTCCCAATGACAGACCTCAAATTTTCATCCCAACTCATCCAAGATTCAACCCAGTGGAAAATTCAAATAAAAGTGACTCACCTTGGCCTAGAGAAAAAGAAGTTCACTTGGTAAATTCAAAGTTAGAGGAAGAACCGCCAAAAAATAAATTTCATGGGCCAGACTTGAGTCCAAGGGAACCCATGGACTTGAATTCAAGACCGCAATTTGACAATGTGGGCCATGGGAATTACAGAGAGGATTTCCACGAAAAAGGATTGAAACCAAATCCAAATTTTCAAGTTGAGCATCCTAGACAAAATGAACAAAATGTGAGGGTCAATGAACAAAACGTAAGGGTCAATGGAAACGATTATGGGTCGAGACGACCGGAACTAAATTTTAATCCAGAATCAGTCCCAAACTTCAGACCACCTCCTCACTCGCAAGCTCAAGATTTGCAAAGAAATCAAAATGGAGCCAGGGAAGATCAAACAGTAGGTCATAAGGGAATTGAACCAATACCAAATAGTAGACACAGTGTGGAGCAGATGGGTCATCAAGGTCAACAGATGGAATTTCAACATGTTAACCAACATCCTGGCTTTAGACCACCTTCTCCTCCCATTGATCAAAATTCACGTCAACCTGAAAGAGAACAAGTGGGTCAGTTGAATTTTAGACCAACTTTGTCGTCCATGGAACAAGTTCAAAGTACAGGAGAAAATAGTATGGGACATTCTACACATCCAAATCATCAATTTCATGATCGACCACCCTTTGACCCGGAACATCCAGTGAATAACTTTAGACCAGAAATTAGACAAAATCATGAAGAGCCTAGAAATCAAAATTCTAGACCACCTCAACCTCCACAATCTCAAGTTCAAATTGAAAATTCTGCCCCTTTGAGAGTACCAAATCCACAAAATCAATTTAATGAACAATCAAACCAGCAATTAAATTCTAGACCAGATTTAAATCCCCCATCAAATTTTGAATTATTTAATCCCTCCAAAAATGAAAATACCAGACCGGATGTGAGACATGAGGGTCAGAATTCAGGGGCAAGATTGAGCACATCCAATAAAATTGATCAAGCATCAAAGCCAAGGCCAGCCTCTTTTGAGGTCAAGAATTTTGGACCAGAACCAACAGTTCAACATCAAAGAGGACCACCTCCTCCTCCTGCTCAAGTCAGATTGGAAAATCAACGAGAACCAAATTTCAAGGAGGAACGTCAGCCATTGTATAAAGTTGAATTGCCTCCATCTTTGGAACATCAAAATTCTAAATTCCCCCCAAATTTTTTACCACTAGAACAACATCGAGAGATAATTGGAAATTTTAATTCAGATTCAAGGGTTGAAGACCAATATTTGAATTCCCCGCCTCCGCCCAACTTTCCCCCTCTCCCTCCCCCTCCAAAGTTTCTCCCAATTCAAAATTCACAAGACCATCTCACAAATTCCAAACCATCACACATGGCAGTTGAGACTATTCAAAATGTGAGACCAGATCAAAGTCAATCTTCACAATTAGAATTAAATGGTGAAAATACTCGGCCAAAATTTAGGCCATTTGATCATGGTCATCCTCATCTTTATGTTCAAGAATACGAACAAGAATCAAATTCAAGACGACCACAAAATGGCCAACTTCCCCACAAGGTTAAACATGATTTTATCATTATGGAAGAACCAAAGACAGGAGAGCCAAGACCATTAAATTCTATACCAATTGTGGAATTCAAAAATTCAAATTTCCCGCCAAATGATAAACCCCCAACAAGTCAAAATTCCTCACGTGTCCACTTCCCCGACAGAAATACTCAACATTTAAATCCAAGAGTGGAACTTCCAGGGCGCGAATTCAATTTAAATTTGGGTCACATGTCTCCATCAATAGCGCCTTCTCAAAATCATCAAAGAAATGGTGACATGACCCCAATGCCACAAGTGAGGCCAGTGAGCCAAAATGGGAATCCCAGAGATCAAAATGGACAAAATTTTGAAAGAACAAACCAAGGCCCTAGACCCACAGACCAAGAATTTAGAATTCGGGCAACGGAAATGAAAACTGAACCAGAGCGTCGAGTCCCTCACCCCAATCCATCGCCACACTTGGCCTTCCAAGAGTTGAATGACCGACCTGACCTTAGAATGAAAATTGAAGATGGATTCCCCCCACAAAATAAGCCTGAAATTTATTTGGAAAATATTCCATTCCAGCAATTACAAGGATCTCTAGAAGACTTAAAGAAGATCAAGGATAAAAGAGTTGAGAATTCTCGCCCAAATTTATCCCAAAATTCTACAGAAAAATCCAGACGAAATGAATTTCAAGGACCACTACACCAAGGATTACCCGGGCAATTAGATTTCAGTGGAAAAGGACAACCCATTTTAATTTCTGGACCCATGGAACTAGAACAAGTCTCCAAGTTATTTAATATAACCGAAAATTCTCCATTGACAATAGAAAAACTCAAAGATTACAAATTCCCGCCATTCAACGCAAAGAGAAATCCACCTGACTCGAGACGTCCATTCGGGTCGTTT
Source organism: Arrhopalites spinosus (assembly GCA_034700945.1). Classification (NCBI taxonomy): domain Eukaryota; kingdom Metazoa; phylum Arthropoda; class Collembola; order Symphypleona; family Arrhopalitidae; genus Arrhopalites; species Arrhopalites spinosus. The sequence goes on along the minus strand of JAQIVZ010000581.1, from coordinate 9,800 downwards.
GAGCCAACCAAGTCCGTTCAGGATCGGAATGAACCTCATGGTCGACCCATTCTAATTCCCGTGAATTTGGCTCAAGTTTCTTACGCAGAAAATGAGGGACGACCTCCACAGCCAGGTCAGATGGGACCCCAAAGTCCAAAGGGAAGACGGCCTGGACCACAAAGTCAAGGGTCATCATCATCTCCATCTTTTGTTTTGGTTGATGAAGATGGAAATCCAGAGTTGGGAGTTGGACCCCTCCAAAAATTATTTTCAAATCAAGCTCCTTCTTCCCGCCATCAATTCCTCCCAACCTCCACTTTGAATGTGGATTATGGAGCTAAAATTAAAAATGACTCCCGGGAAAAATTTGACAACTTTCCAAAATCCCGCCAGGAACTAAAACCTCAAAATTTAAATTCTTCAGAACAACCAAGACGACCAAGTCCATTTCCAGAGATTCAACCAAATTCACCGCCCCCACGTCAACAACATCCTCAAGAAGATTTGAGGCAGGCGCCAAAATTTCAAAATAATCGACCAACAACGGCCACCCGGGAATTTACAACTTCACTACCTCCAGTGGAGATAAAACAAAAACAGGTCAATCAAAATGGTCACGTGCATTCAGACAATGAATTTGTGGCCGCCGAGTCTCAAAATCAAAATTTTAATGGAAATCACATTCGCCATATTCAAAGTTTTGATTTGAGTGGACAAACCCCCAAAATAATACCAATTGAGTCACTCCACACAAAATATTCACAATTTCAAACTCCACCCCCAGTTCAAATGACCACGCCCATGGGTCAAAGTCAGGATGGTCCTTTAGTCAATATTCATGGGTACAATGTCCCGCTGCACAAGGAGGAAGCTGAAACTTCAGATGAGAAATTTCATGACGTCCATGGATTCAAAGTACGGGATCATGTGACCAGTTCAAATCCTGATTTTCCAGCTGAATTACCCCCCACAAATTTCAGGGCACAACCACAACAGGTTTTAGGTGACCCTCAAAATTATAGAGGGCCACCTCAAGATTTTAGGTCAAGCCCAACTCCAATGGCCAGTTCACCCAGTCCAACTCCAGAAATGTCATTTGTTGAACCTCAAAATGGTCAAAATTTAAATTACCCGCCATTGCATCCCCATCCACATGACCCTCAAAATTCCAGACCAAATTTAATTCATCCTCATGACCTCGCCCGACTTCAACTCCAGTATCCTGGACTTGTGTTCAACCCTTTGGGTCAAGTTGAAAATCCTGGGCAGGGGGCACCTCATTATACAGTTGCTCCAGAAGATGAGGATCAGGATTCTGATTCACAATCAGAAGAAGAATTGGAGCGGGAATATTCAAATAATCCAACCCGCCAAGAATTTTTGAATCAAATGCAGTCCAATCCAACTACCCGTGTTTTATACACGACGCCCATTTCTCCAGAAGAAACGACGCCGTCGCAACAACAACAAATACAACAAGATTATTTATTACAACAACAACAACAATTTCAATCCCAATTAAATCCAAATTTTCCCGCCATGATTCAAGTCCCCATTCCCCCAACGTCCAATCTGCCACTCCTCCAAATGTCACCAAATCCGCAAGAGTCACAAGAAAGTTGGGGTGAGAGTGGGAGAGGGAGGGAAGATGAAATTAAATTTCAAATAAACCCGCTCAATCATATGGACTACCTGCCCAATCAAAATCATCAAAGACGTCACGACCCAGGATTTCCACTCCAATGGCATCCACCAGATGACGAGACGTCACACGGGTCACCTTCCCAGCCCTTGCCATTTGAAGGGCATCCTTTTGAGGGTTTGAGACATGGAGATGCTCATGCGCATGTGGTGCCTCCAATTGAATTGACCACGCCTTCTGCTTCCACCCAAAAGAGAGAAGGTACGAAAATTCAAAATTTACATGTAAATCATCCATTGACTGGGTATGTCAATCATGACGTAGATTTTTTTATTGCGGAATCTCAGCATCAAGACGCTCAACCCCACGTGATGCACATTCACAGCGGGAATCTTCAAAAGCTTGCAAGCCAACTCAAAGATTCTACTCCTCAAAACATCACCCAAATTCAAGTCCCTCCATTTCAAATTAAACTCAAAATCCCTCCTCCAACTCCACTGGCCAAGTCTATGAGTGCCCATAAAGGGTCAAGTGGGTCAAAAGTTAATTTGAAAAATTTGCCACATTTGAAATCCAACCATACTAATAACAAGCCTGCCAATTCAACTACTTCCAAACCAACCCGAAAACTCACACAAGTGACGGCCACTACCAAACCCAAGGAAATTTTGAAACCCACATCAACGACTGCTAAACCCAAGAGAATGACTGTGAGCAAATCTGTGAGTAGTTCGGTGACAGTGGGAAACCAAGAGAAGGTCAAAAATGAGAAACACAAGGTCACCACAACGAAGCCAACAACAACGACAACAAAACCCACAGAAAGTACCAGCCGACCCAAAAAGAAGGGCCATAAATCTACCACTTTGAAACCCAAACAAATTCCCACTACTACAACCACCACGACCACCACAAAACAAACAACAGAAAGGACCACTACTCCAAAACCTAAAGGAAGTTCAAGGAGAAGGGAAATGAAAAAAACGGAAGCCCCCACAGAAGAATCCAAGCCATCAAAAGAAACCAAGACAAGAGCTCCAAAACCCGTAGAAATAATTGTGGCCCCTCCTCCACCCAAAACTACACCAAGAAGTCGACCAAAATCCCACAGAGAAACACCAAAACCTATAGATGTGACTACTGCAATAACAAGAACACTCAAACCCACAGAATTGCCCACACTGCCAAGATCAACGGGAGCAGCCAGGCAAACGAGGAAGCCGTCTAGTCAAATTTTGTCAACCTCTCCCATGAAACCCACACCAACACCCTCCATGATTTTATTGAGAGCAAACTCAAACATGCAACAAAATTCAAAATTGAATTCTCCCTCACCAATTCCAATAGGGCTAGAAATATCTGTAGAGAGTTTAGCCATCAATGAATTAGAAATGGAGTTGACTCTTGACCTCTACGTGAGACAAAGTTGGTTTAATTGTAATTTAAAATATGATGAATTAAATTATCAATTTAATTCTTCAACTATTCAAAATACCCAAGACTGGGCTGACAACATGAATTCAAATAATGTCGCCACCTCAGGCTCTGGCGACCTCTGTCGACCACATAAATTAGACTCGTCATCACGTGGTCAAAATTGTTATCGAGATGGTTCAGAATCATACAAAATTTCCCAAATTTCTCTCAAAATTTCATGTCCCCTCAATTACAAAAAGTTTCCATTGGATAGTCAAATATTTAAAATAAATTTAAATAATTTAAATTTATACAGAGAGGGAAATTCAAATTTAAAATTTAATTGGAAATTATTTAATATTCAATGGGATACAGAAGGGTCTGCAAAATATTCAAAATTGGCTCCATTTCAACTTGAAGGTTATAGACTGAGGAATGAGTCAAGTCAATTAAAATATTCTTTTGATGAAAATGCAGAAAATTCATTTGAAATTTTATTGAAAAGACCGCTCAATTCTTTTTACCAATTAAGAATTTTTATGCCCCCAACCCTCATCGTCCTTCTCAGTTTATTGACTTTGTTCTTTGGGAAAAAGAATGGGACTCAAAGATTGGCTGTGAATGTTGTGGGTTTTTTTGGAAATATTTTAATTGCAATTTGGGGTGGGTCTACTTTACCCCCTGTTGCTCTCAATTATTTCAAAGCTGGGGATATTTATTTGACCTCTTGTTTTGTAACGGTGACCCTCTCCTTTGGGGTTTCTTTGTGTTTATTTATATTGCAGAAAAAGAGACAACAAATTTCTAATTTTGAAAAAGAGAGGGAAAATAGTTTGACAGTTAATTTGACAAAATTAAAACCCAAAGGAGGGAGGTCAAGGGATGGAAAAAGTAGTGAGAAATGGAAGGGGAAGGATGTTTTAGGTCAAAATTTAATTAATGCTGAGGGGGGACTTTTTAAGAGAAAAATGTTGTACAAGAAATTATTACGACATGTTGACCTCACCAGTAAAATTTTGTTACCGGTGGGATTCATCATTTTTAATTTTATTTATTGGTTCCATTATCTCCATTTATTTAGTCAAGATGATCATGGTTGGATTAAATATTTTTAAAATTGCATTTAGTTAATTATTTAAATTTTTATTTGTATGAATGTGTCTTTATTTAATTAAATTATTTTTTTATTGTGCCAAATAACTTTTGTTCATGTTTTTTATTTACTCATTAATTCATGACATTCTAGAAACATTTTTTTGTCCATTTTTAATTGCCCATATTTTTCACATTTAAATTCTTTTAATTAGCACGTGACTAAATTAATTATTGCATGAACTCTTTAATTTTTGGTGGAAAGAGACTCTTCAAGAGTCACTCTTGATTATTCGACTTTAATTGTAATTTGTAGAAAATGCATATAGAGGCATGTTCACTGAGTTTGTGTTTTCCTTGGAAAGTACACTTGGCGGTTTACTTTTAAGAAACGCGACGGTTGAAAAGAAAAGAAATTGAGAAAGTTAATTGTTATTTATTACTACTACTGTGCAGGTTAATTAAATTATTACTACATAATCTGGGATAAAATCAGGTAAGGTCAATTTTATCTATTTTTTATATTCAAAGTTAAAGTCAGAAGTGAGTTAAAATAATATTTCTTTCAAATTACTTTTAGAGTAATATTTATTACTTTTTGTACTTAAGTATTTTATTTTTTCATAATTATATATATTACATTTATCTATCAATTTAATATTTAATATAATTTGTTCGTCATCCTTAACACCAACATTGACATTAAACTTGAGCTTAAATTAAAGCTAACTTTATTTATTATTATTATTATTCATCATTAAAATTATTTTTTAATTTACTTTTTTTGTTCTAATAATTTTCTAGTATCTAGATCCAATAGAAAAGTTGAATTCTTTTGATCATGCCGAGGAATGAAAATCCAAGTAAGACGATTAGAGGTCCGATTGCAGCTTTTGCAATTTTCCTTAAATATCAAAGAGAACAAGTTAGAAAAGATCCTCAAAAAACTGTTGAAAAAAAATTTTCAACAATTTGTAGTCAACAATGGAAGGTAACAAGTCATTAATTTAATTGGAGTATTAAGTATAAAATAAAATATGAATCAAAACATTTAAAAGTTTTGTTGATATTTGTAGACTTTGACTCATGAACAAAAGAAACCTTTTATGGACCTTGCCATGGAAGACAGAGCTCGTTATAATCAAGAGATAAAAAATGATGAAGAGATGAAGAATGACAAAAAGATGAAGAAGAATGGAGTTGAGCCACTAAAAATTGTCGATGCAAAGAAAAGAGTAAGACGAAGAAAGATGAAAGATCCCAACTCACCAAAACAACCCTGTTCTCCATTTATTTGGTATTTGTACAAATATTTATCAAAATGGATGATAAAATAATTAAATATTGGTAAATATTCTTCAATTAGGTACTCTCGTCATAATCGAAATATTATCAAGGAACAGAATCCAAATTTTACAAGTATGGACGTAGTTAAAGAGTTGGGTCTTCGATGGAGTTCAATGAGTAAACAACAAAAGAAGAAATATGTTGATATCAGTGAACAAGATCAAAAAAGATATCAAAAGGTAAATTATAATTATCATCATCATCTAAAATTTACTTACATAATATTTTACTTTGTATTTTTAATAGGAGAAGCTCGAATATCAAACAAAATTGAAACCTGCTCCAGAACTGGAATTACACAACTCGAATCCTCCTTCACCCAATTCAACAATAATTGTTGGATCTTCAATTATTGAAGATGAGGAACCAGAAATGACAAGCTCTCAACGAGTAAATATTATTGTAATTAAATATAAGTAATTACGTTAAACTAAAACTTTTGTATTTTGTTATTAGGAAAAGATCGATTTCATGCTCAAACTGAATCTTGTGCCAAAGTTAAAATATGCGGATACCATAACGACTTCATCTTCGTCCAATTCAACAATTGACGATGAATAAAATCATGGAACAAAAAAAGGATTATTTTATTTCTGTTGATACTTGATATTATACTTTGTTTTCTTCGTGCTATTTTTGAAATTGTTTTTAACAATTTATTTTATTGTGATGATATTTAATTAACTGTTTCTACTTTTTTTAAAAAAACTTAATCAACTTGAGTCTATACAAACACAGCAATTAATTTAAGTTAATTTAGGTATAACGTAATAGTAGAAAGCGATCATGCAAATTATAACTACTTTTTTTAAAGTTAATTAAAGCAATCAAGTATTTAGTGGTGAGTTTGACGGCATCCAGGTATATTACTTAAAAATATAATTTACCTTGTGGTGGATGGAGAAAATTTGTTGTAAATAATATTTTTCATTTTTATATTTCACTCTAAACTATACATAGAACAGAATATGGATTGTAGTGTTAATTTAATTAAATTTTTATTGACCTCATCCACATCCACAGGGTCACACGCTTAAACTCTCTCGATTATTTATTTAAATAAGCTAAGCTAATTAGCTTGCAATTTAGTTAAATATTGTAGAAAACGATTTTTAATTTATTTATTCGTTCTGTCATGTCAGTAGGTCAACAAAATGTTAAAATAGTTAATGATACTTTTAAAATAATGATTTTAGCATGCATTTTATGTTTTAGTATTAGTTACTAAAAGGTCACAGAAATTATTGTTGTAGACTCTTGACCCACGGGTAGCTTACTAAGATAGTTTGTCTATTTAATGTTATTTAAAATGTTTAACTATACATAAATTCTCTGTAAATTCATTCAGTTTAAAAATTGTCAACGAATATTTAATTGAGAATCGAAATAATTGAGAATATTAAATGTTTTACATGTTTTTTTTCTACGTTATACGTACACGAGTCATAATATTAAATAGGTTGACTAATTTTACCCAATTTTTTATACAATTAATACATGTGATAAATTTAAACTTTATTTAAACCACAACGTGCAAAAATTGTTCTTTGCAAAAGAATTTAACATGCCAAGGTACTTTTTGCCAAAACTTTGCAGAAACAAATTAAATTTTTCTAACCAATAAATGTAGTGTCAATCGAGTTAATTAGGTTAGAAAATTATAGATAATTTGTAAAAGATGGTTATGAAATATTAAAAAAAATTCATTTTAGAATCTTTCAACATATTCAACCTGAGTCAGTCGTCTCTCTCTCTCTCTCTCTAATTTTTCGAAAAATAAAAAAAATGAAACTTTTATTAATTTTACTCTTTTGTTTGTGGACTTTAATTAAAATTTCACACGCCACATCAACCCCAGCTCATGTTGAGATTGAAAAGAAGAGTGAGACTGTCTACAATGCACGGGTCAGAGTTCATAATCGTCTTCACAATCTTCAATTAACTAAACCAGGTCAAATGGTCAAATTAAAAATCTCCTTTTAAAACAGTCAAATTAATATTAATTAATTTCATAATTTTTATCATTATTTTAGAAAAGTCAATTTTCACAGAAAATTTTTCATTTATAATGGCCAAAAAGGGACCCACTGGACAAACCGTTTTTCAACCTGTGACCCCCTCCACTGAAATTATCAAGAGGTCACAAGAAAATCTTCATGTTGATACAAATGCCCGGGCTGCCTTGAGAGTTCGAAAATCTCCCGATGGACAGATTAAATTGGTTCAATTTTTACTTAAAAAATTGATAAGCATTTATAATTTAAAATAACCGCCACCATTTTTAAAATTATTATGCAGCACGGCATCATCGATGGAGTACACATTACTCATAATGGAGAAGGTCATGTGACCACAAACCTTCATCAAGGTTCCAACTCCAACAGAAGAGTTGTCGATTATGGTAGCCAAATTTTAATAAAAAAAATACAACAAAAATATTGACCTTTGATCTTGCCCTCTCAGTTGAAACAAACGTCACGTTGACATACCCTCCCGGTTGGAATCCATCCAATGGACAGGAAACAGAATTGACAATAATTGACTCTGAAATATTTCTTGTACTGGACAACAAACAATGGACTAATTTGGGTGATGATCACGAGGTGGCGATGGAGTACGTCGCCATTTTGATTCATGGAGTCAATGCCTTTTATCAGTATTCAGAAGATCCTAAAATCACCTACAAAATTGTTGGATTACTCACCATGAATGTAAGTTTGTCAATGACCTCAATGACCTTTCAAATCCTGCATAAGAATGTTATGAAATTAATTTTAAATTGTCAAAAATGTAGACCACTGAACAACAGCCCTTCATGGACTCGGCTCGAATTTTGAAGGATGCTGACTCAGCCTATGACATGAGAAGGACATTGGCGGGTTTTGCTTCTTACATGTACAAAAACCGCGATATTCTCCCACCCCATGACGTCGCAGCTTTTATCAGTGGGGAGGAGTTTAAAACTTACAATGAATCCACAGAAGTTTGGGACAAGGGCATTGTCGGCTTGGCCCATAGAAAAGCGGCTTGTAGTATCAACGTGGAGTCCGAAAAATCTTTTAAAACTTCGGTGGTCAAAGACATGGGCGCTTTTTGGCGGGGAACTTACCCTCTCGTACATGAATTAGCACATGTGCTAGGTATTTAAATTATAATTAAATTATTTGCAAAAATAATTATTCCTAATGCAAATTTTAGGGGCTGCCCATGATGGCGATGCGGGGGCTGAAGATTGTCCTTGGAATGAGGGAAATATAATGAGCTACACGGGATGGGGCTCTTCCAAAAGATTCCATTTTTCATCTTGTTCCAACGAATTAATGAAACTTTATATCAAGTAATTCATTTTAATTTTAAATTATAATTAAAATTTTAAATTAAAAATGGAATGTATAGGTCAAATCAAGGAGAATGTTTGAGGTCAGCCCAAGCCAAAGGGAATTGGAATGAGACGGAAGTGTACTCGGGGGATAAATTGACGATGGATCAACTTTGTCAAAAATTGAATGGCGGGAAACAAAATTATCGAGCAAGTTCTACAAAAACGCTCACTGAATTGTGTCGACAAATTTATTGCGAGCGTTGTTTCAAAACATTTTTTGGTGAAGTTTGTGGTCTCACTGGGAGTGAACCTTTTGACTTGATGCCAGGTGAAAATACTCCATGTGGCAAGGATGGCGGGGTAACTTTGAATTTTAAATAAAATTTTAGATTATTTTAAATAATATAAAATTTTATTTTATTTATTTATTTTTGAAAATTGTACAGAAATGCCTCGAAGGTGAATGCATTGGAGTTGATTGAAAATATTCTGGCAAGAATATTTAACTACAATTTAAATTAATTTAAAAAAATAATAATTTGATGAATATTAATTTAATTGTGTCAATTTTATTGTATTTGTAGTTAAATGAAATAAATTAATTTGAGCTTTCAAATTCAATTTATTGGGCTTAAGGTTAACTGATAATAAAATTATTAAGGCATTTTAACCTTCACAATTTACTTGACTGTCGGTTCTAAAATTCTATACAAAATGTAATCAAGGTTAACTATTTGAAAATTATTAATAGTCAAAAATTTAATGACCATTGACTGGTTTTTGAATCCTCATAAAATTGTTTTTCAAAAAAATCACGATTTTCATGAAATTTTGAGTACACCCTGAGGGAAAAAAAGACTTCAAAGTAATTGGGTGGTAATTGACGGAATTAAATGAGCAAGCGTATTCAACATTTCAATTACGTTTCAATACATTTTCAATTCACGAAAAAATTTGAACAAGTCTATGCAAATATGTTATTCCTTTTCTATTCAATTT
>JAQIVZ010000580.1:0-58659 GCA_034700945.1 Arrhopalites spinosus | reverse complement strand
TTTTTTCCAAATTAGTTCTTTCACGGGTTTTACGCATACCAAAACTTATTTGAATTATCTCTCATGAAAAACACGTTCAAAAAATACCAAAACAAACAAAAACAAAAATTATATTTTTTCTGTAAAATTCAAATTAATGGGGAGCGCGCCGTCAATTCAAGGTAAACTGACGGAGAAAAAATATACAGGAAAAACAGGGCTTTTTGTTTCGCCAACGGTCTCAATTAAATTCAAAACATTCCCTCCAAAAAAATTTAAAACTTACGTTATCGCCACATGAATAAAAATGGACATGAGAAGAATGCCCAGACCAGAACCAGAGACTACAATAATTTCCACAATCTCCCGCCGTCTTTTAAAATATTGACCCACCATCAAAGAAGATGCGTCACGTGTCAAACCAACTCCAACGCCTAAAAAATGGTAAAATGTTGTTTAATTTTCCGCCATTTTTACTTTTGAAAATGGTTTACCAAGGAAGGCGCCATAGCTCAAAAAAAGTTGGTGGTACTGAGAAGCAAAGGAAGTAAAGAGACAGCCCAGAGAGGCAATCAACCCGCCAAAAACAGCGGCAAGCCGAGTACTCTTCCTCTTGCAAATTGAGACCCAGACAGGGGACAGGAATAACGAAATCCCCATTGACATGGCCCCTAACCAACCTAAAAGAAAGAAGCGCGCTATTGAGAATAATTGCAAAAATATTTTTAAAAACTGGCGCCTGGATTTTAAATATGCACTGCTTAATGGCTACCTTGTTGAAAATGATGAAAGACAACATTGGACAAATAAAGTTGAGTGCCCAAAGCAAGGGCATGAGAGAGGAGAGCACAGGTGAGAATAATCCAACCGAATCCTCCCTCTGGATAGTAATGTTGTTGCAATGTCCTCCATTCTGACCTTTTCTTACTATCACTATCCTATTCAACGAAAAGGTCAAGGGTCAAATTAGTCGGTAGACAGAATATAATTAATTTAATTTACTCCTAAATTGAAAAATAATTCAATCTACTTTCCAATCACATCCCACAATATTGCCAACACAGAATTTAATTCTCTTTCTAGACAATTTTATTTCACATCACGAGGTCAATCCACACAGTCTGTGGAGGGAAAATTTAAACCAAAATCAAACTAATCAAAGTTACAAAAAACATAACAGTAAAAAGACAATATTTATTTCGGCTCTAAAATCCCTAAAATTTGACCTACTGATCTGAAATAAAATTGATCTGTAAAATGCCCATTTTTTACAAAACTACAGATGTGATTTTACAAATTCATTCAAGTCAAAGGTCATATATTTTGAAAAAATGCACACCTGCTCTCGCTTACTACCACCACTGGCACTAGCACTAGCACCACTAACAGTAGCTCCAGTTAATTGTCTATGGGGTTTAATTTGTGGCAAGTCTTCATCCTGTTCTTGAATGCTACTGTCCAATTGATCAGAATTGCCACGTTCCAATTCCCTTCCATTCTTGCCCTTTTTATCCCTCTCACGTTCCCTGTCTTCGGCTTGTTGTTGTTGTTGAATGAAACGAATGTGGGGTAAATAGGAAGCGGGGAGGGAGAGGGATCTCCCATTTTTGAGGAGATGACTTCCACTCAAAGTTCCATGATGAACTTCACTGGACTGAGATTGACTTGAGTCCATATCACTCTCTAATAATTGTCCACTGTCCTCTTCCATCCTTGTAAAAGTTTAAAGTTCAAAGGTCACACTCTCATAGAGATAGCCACACACTTTTGAATTTTCAATTCTCTTTTGTCATCTCCATTTAAATTGGATTCCCCACAAAAAAATCTTCTCTGTCTTCATCTTGTCCTCTAAGCACGTCTTCCTTCTCTCTCTCTCTTTTTGTAGGCTTCCTCTTAGTCTTGTCAGCCTTATCTCTCTATTGACTCTCTCTCTCCCTCTCTCTCTGTCTACAAACAAAAACACATTCTCTATTCAATGCAAGTCTCAAACTTGCCATTAACATGCAATCAACAAGTCTTAGTCTTGTCTCAATTCTCAATCGCCACAGAAAATCTCTCTCTCTCCGTCAATTTCTTCTCAATAAAATACGTCACGTGTCAAAACTTTGAGGAAACAAATCAAAAATCAAAAATATTATTTGTTCATTTTCCAATCTCAATCCTGCAAAAATTTGAACCCACGAAAAAAGAAGAAGCACAAAAATGAAAAAAGAAATGGATGGAGGGGGAAGGAGGGGATGTAATTTAGAGGGAGGTATTTTTTGGCCTGGATTTAAAAAGGGATAAATTTGGCAATTAGATAAGGGATCATGTGACGATGAGGTTGACACTAATTGGCCCATTGCATGCCATGGAGAGATCAACCCCAAAAATGGCTATTTCATTCTCCCTTCAACTGTACAAAAGCACAAAACTTTTTTTTTCAATGGGGGAGAATGACTGGACTCTTTTTATAATCCCCATGAATGACTCTCTCTCTCTCTCTCTCTCTCTCTCTGTGTGTGTTTCATGCCAAACAAGAAATGGCAAAAAGGAACAGCTGGCCATTTTCTTGGTGTCCCTTTTGTCTGTATCTTTTAATCCTTTAAATTGTACCCTCAAGCCTTCATTCAAATTTTCCTCCCAATTTAATTCCTCAACCTCATTATAGTCATCCATACCCTTTGTTTAGTGTAAACACTTTAATTGTAAATTATTGACTATTTAAACTTTTATGTATAGTTAACTATTTTAAATATTATGTATATTTAAAGCCAATCTAGTTCATCTGTCATTGGCCCCTTGCAAAAAATTAATCTCCAATTATTTTCAATGATCTGTTCAGACAGGTGTGTAACTGTTTGTATGGAGACAGGCAGAGGAGAATTATTCCTGTTTGAGCCTGTCTTGATTCTTGAATTGTTTTTTTAAAAAAAAATAAACATTTTTTTATTACTACTCTCCGCCTAATGATCATCATCTGATTGGAATGAGAATGAGTCTCCAAATCTTTTTTTTGTCTTGGTTTATCTGTAGACTGTAGGGAGTAGCGCATCTTGGTAGGATAGTTTTTTTTGCAAGTTTTTAATTGGCAGGACAAGTTTTTTGCAAATTTATTAGGGAGACGAACCAAGAAGGGAGATTGACAATTTGCAAAATAAAAAAAGAGAATTAGTTCAAAAAATTTTCAATCCTTGTAAAAATTCTCTTTTTTAATTTAATTCAAATACATTGTAATTTGTTGGGGTTGTTATTTAACTAATTGTAAAATTTACATTGTAAAATACTGGTAAAAACAAGTGCAAAAAAATTGGGGGGAGACGATTACGATTTTTTTTTGCAATGACAACCTGAATTTTTTTAAAGAAGCTTTTTTACTTTATCAATAAGTTTTTCAACTTGTCTTGTCTTGTGTAGTTAGAGAGAATGGCTTTACTATTACCAATCTAGTTTTAATTTATGAGCAATTAATCACCCTCAAGCTGTTCTTTGTGCAAAATTAAAATCTCTATTTGCAAAAAAAACAAGAAAACTAATGCAAAACTTCAACCCCTCTATCCTACAGCCAATACCTTTTATGGTTTCAGGTAGTAAATTTTACAAACACAAATGACAGCATTAAAATTGAGAGAGAGAGACTTAAAATTTTGAATAATATTATACAATTTTTGGCTATTAGTAATTGACTTGTTTGCAGTTTTCAGTTTGCAAAATAATATTTATTTCTTACAATGTATTTTATATTGACTTGCCAAAAAAAATCCTGCACAGAACTTGCACGGGTTAAAATCTCCGTTGGGGCTAACTGACTTGACTTGACTTTTTTCCCTTTTATTTTTACCTTTCCAGTTTCACCAAAAAAAATTTCCACAAAATTTTCTACACTCTGCACAGACAGCCACACTTGTGAAATTTCACATAAACACAGAGACAAGTTGATCAAATATTTTTGCAAGTCTTGAAACTGAAAAAAATGGTGAGAATCTCAACTTGAGATACTTGAAACTTGAGACTGAATGTAAAATTCACACTATCAAAGACAAATACATGTCAAAATTCACACATAATTTGGCAATTAATTTAGCCATTAGACAAAAAACAAACCCCCAAAAAAACTACCCCCAGTAAAAAAAAAACTGCACACAGAATAGGACTGGCACGGGACGGGTTGTTGGTGAGGGGAGAGCCGGCTCTTGACTGAGTCTCAGTTTCTCTCGTTTTTTATTAAAGGAAGCCAAAAAGAAGCGGACGGCGTCTCTCAAAAAATTTTGCACTGTCTCAATACCAAAACATTAGCACTACCACTCCCCCATACCCCAACTTACCATTAGAGAGAGAGAGAGACAGAGTCCCAGTCACAAAAAAGTTGGAATGGAAATGGACACGGGTAAAACTCCCGTTCCCTTAATTTATTATTATTATCTTCTATTATCTCGCTCTAATCTTCTTCGTCAACAAAAAAAACAAGTCTCAAACTTGTCTCTCAGTCTCAAAGAGACGCAAAGAGGAAGAAAAATGAAAATCAATATTGAATTACATATCATAACAATTCCCCGGGAATCTTGACGAGACTTGATAATTCTTTTTTTTTGAGCAAGTAAATACTCAACTTGCAAAAAAGATACAGATATGACAAAACTGTCTCTTTTTATCATGATTCTAAATGGATTTAATCATCTCAAAATCTTTTTCTTTCAAAATTTGTCAACCCCCAAAGAAGAAGAAGCCTCTCTCAGTCAATTACAATTTCAATTGAAATAATTTCTTTATTTTTAAACCAAAATATTCACTTTGACGTTGAAATGTACCAGAAAAGAAGAAGAAGGAAAGTGAAAGATTTTTTATGGCCTTTTTTTGGGTGATGAGGGTTTGAGGAGAAAAATGGATGGGAAATGGCAATGGTTAAGTCATAGACTTAAACTTTAAAGCTTGAGAGTAGGTAGTCAAATGTTGTTAAGTATCCTCTCCCTTTGTATTTGACAAGTGTCTGAGAGCACGCCAAGTTTGTTTATTAAAAAACAAACTTGAGAGAGAGAGACACGAGTGGGATTTAATTTATGTCATCCACCAAATGAGCCAACCAATTCCATCATTTATCACCAAAAAATCCAAGTGCTCTCAAATATTTAAAAATTTTCGAGGATCCCCACTTCCCCTTTTTTCTCAACCTAGGAAGTGGAATGTAGTGACTAATGAGAGACGGGTAAAAACAAATGGAAATGGAATTCCTCTTTTAAATTGACATGAGAACAAGGTGATGACATTCAACTCTCTCTCTCTTGCTCTACTCCACGTGCATTCGTTGTACTCGTCATTTAGCCATCAAACAAATTATTTCTGAACCCAAACTCTCAAACCCACAAAATCTTTACACGTGCTCTCATCTTGAGACTTGAGCTCAGGAATTTTCATCTTATTTTTTTTCTGGGTGCCATTCCGCATCCCTATCAGAATTCCCTCTCTCTCTCTTCTCTTTGAGATGGAGATGCAAAAGTTGTTTCAATTTCTGGGATGTGTCAGGATGAAGGGGGGAGAGAGATGACATGGGGATGATGAATGGGATGGATGAGAGACTATCAGAGGAATCTTGACCACGGAGAGGGAGAGAGAGAATGCATCTCATTTTTAAGATTGACATCAGGAAAGCCAATATTCTTCTTCTTTATCGTAGACTCCCCATCTCTAAAATTCAATGCCTGTCGTGCTTCTTCTTTGCAGTTTGCAATGCACTGTACACATGTAAGAGAGCACTCGTATTTTTAAGCTTGTTACATTGATAGCCCATTGTTAATTTTACATTGTAGTGCTGTTTTTTTTGCAAATAGGATGACAACTTGAATGATGAATTACATTTTTTTTAAATAACCCGCGACACATTGTCAGTATTTTTTTTTAGTTATTTTATGCTCAGGACAACGGTCCCAATTTGCAATGGAGACAAAATTGTCAAATGAAAGAAAGAAAAAATGAAAATTTATGATGTTTGAAAATATGGCGCGAAAATAATTGACTGTATGGCAGTATTTAGGGTTTGTTTTGGGAGTTTTATGTATTTTTCAGTTTTTTTTGTGAACAATTAATTAATTTGTTGAATATTTAATTTAGGTAAAAAATAAGTAAGAAATATCAAATAATAATAAAAAAGAGTGGTGACTTCAAAAAGTAATGACAGATTTGAACCGACTCACAACTTTCCCATCAGTACCATTAAGACGAAAGGACTGAAACACAGTCTTATGATGATCTTTCTTATCCTCTGAAATGACAGTGACATTTTTGCCTCGATCCATGTAAATGACCTTACTCGTCTTTTCTTTGTCTGCAGTGGACCATTCTTTGGTCTCATTCCTCCTTTCATGAGGTCCTCCACTTTTAATATTAAAATTTTTATGAGAATCCGACTTCACCATGCTCCCAAGCTTCCCAGTAATATCTCCCACTAAATCTTTTTTGCCAAAAACTCCAGCAAAATTAAAAGGCAGTGAATTCCATCCAAGTGAAGTCATTCCAGGGAATTTTAAAAAACCTGGGAGACTTGGAATATTAATAAATGATGGAGCAAATTCTTTGGTAAATCCAATTGTTTTGATCATGTTAATATCTTTTGCTGGATTTAAAAATTTGGGAAAATTAAATTTTCCTTGTAAAGCCAAAGGCAGTCCTCCCATAGGCATGCCGTCCAAAGTTTTTAATTTGAAATCTAAACCGGGTAGTGTTTTCTCAATTAATTTAGGAGCTTGTGCAATTTCAGGAATTTTCATGTGAAGGTCTGGAATTGATTTCATTGGACTTTGCAAATTTAAATTTTCCAGAGCGAGACGATGAGCAATGTCAGGCATTTTCATTGGTGCGAGATCAGGAATTGAGCCAAATCCAAAATTTCCCAATTGACCTTTCACTCCCACTAGAATTGAGGCAATTAGTAAGAGTCTCCATCCAAATTTGAATTTCCCGCCAAATTTTTTCATTTTCAATTAATTAATTTCAATTTTACAAAATGATCTCAATTTTTCAAAAACTTCACTCCCACTCAGTCCATTCTCAACAAACAGTTTTTTTAAATCAAAAACTGGCTAAATCTCCTCTGCACCACTGCTTTGTTTCCAATTTAGAAAAATTCAGAAAAATAGTTTTAATGTTTTTAATATCAAGAAAGAGCGCCAAAATTAAAAAAAACAATTTAAAAAATTGTTGAAACTCTCTCTCTTGAACAAAGTTTAAGTATTTAGTAAAAGAGGAACAAAAGGCAAAAGGGCTCTTTGTGAATTGAGTTAGCATTGTCTTTGTTCTTTACGACATCGTTAAAGTTAAGTGTTGATGTTTGTCGTTTGTGCATAAAAGATTATGTCCCATTTCATTGCCCTCCTCATCACCCCTCCCCCCATCATTTCAACTTTTGTCCAGTCCCCCTCTTTTTTAAGTCTCTCTCTCTCTACTTTTGACAAGAGAATGAACCGGAAGGAAAGTTGGTAGGGTCATAAAAGCGTCAGTCATCATTTTCCATGGCCCCAAGTGTCGAAAGTCAATTCCCATTTATTCCAACCACAAAGCTTTTTTTTGTCCTCAACAAAAAAAACATGGAGGCTTTTGTGGTTGTGGTTGTGGGGTCTGGAGGATCCTCATAATTCTTACTGAAATGAGCTTTTAATGCCACTCTCCCCCCTCCTCCCACTCTACCAACGTCTCTACAAATCTTACAACTACACAAATAAAATTATCAACTTGGAAAATATATATTATTTTACCCGGGATTCGGACTAAATTTAAATACAGAATTTTGTAGGATTCTCTATTTTCTTAAATATTTTATTGTCCATTTCTCATCTCTCTCTCTCTCTCTCTTGTGATGACTCAACTTTGAAAAGATTGAGGTGGCAAAAAGTTGACTGGAAAATTGACCAAAAAGAAAGAGAAAAAGTTGTCGACAAGTTTTTTGATGGGACTTTGTGCGGTGTGTTTTATCCGGGTCATAAAAATAAAACCCGGGTTTTAGTTGCCTCAATTAATTTGTCTAGACTGAAGACCCTAACTTGACTCTTTTATTTTGGTGAAGGAAGAGAGTCCAAGTCCAAGTCAGTAAATATTTGTTCGCTCTTCTTATTTAACTCTCATTTAATTGACTGGGACTAAAGTTTCTGAAATATTTTTGGCAAGGAAAGATAAAAAATTTTGGCAATATTTCTGCAATATTTCCAATCAGTCTGTACGCCATCCAGTGAGCTTAAAAATTGTTTTTTAGACAACAAGAAGAGGAGAGAGATCTGTGAGAGAGATGAAATTGTAAACTGTTTTTATTAAGATGAGCCATCCGTCACGCGTGTCATTGTATGCAAATCAAGGACCTCCTGCTCCTCTTCTCAGCATCCCCATTGTTACCCCCCATCCCCCAATTTCCATGCCTCATTCATCAAAAAATAATAAAATTCAATTTTTTAATTTATTTCCTTTAATTTCCTCTATTTTCTACCCGCCTTGTCATTTTCCAGGAAAAAGAATCGAGAAATTTGTGTCAATATGAAGCGTGCAAATAATAGTCAAATTTTTATGTAAAATGACACTAAACTTGTCAATAAAGTCACAAATATTCACCTAAAATTCCCAATGGGCCTATTTCCATCTGCTTTAATGGACCCATTTCAAGTGGACGTGTCATCATTGACAATTTCACCCAAAAACTTTGGATTTTTGTATCGTAACAAAACAAGTTTCAACTTGCTCAAAAAAAAAACTTTTTTTTATGCTCTCACGCACTCCTTTTATGACCCATGAGCGGAGTTTTCCTCCCCCCTATTTCTTGAGAAACGGGAAAGAAAAGAACAAAGGAAATTACCCGACTTTTGACTACTTAAAGAAAAGATATTGAAAATAATTATGATAAAGAAAGAGAAAAAAACCCGGGAGAAAACTGAGGGTGATTAAAGTCAGCTGTGAGAAGTTGACAGGTTCATGCCTCACTTGTGTGTCTCTCTTGAGAGGCCAAATTGGAAATTGTAAATTAGAGGGAAGGAGAAGAGAGAGAGAGAGAGAGAAGGAATAAGAAGAACAGCCGGGTAATATATCAAGGCAAGCAAAAAAAATAATGTATGCAAAAGAACAGATAAGCGGGTAGTGTCATTCTTTTTGGCCCCTGTGTTGTTGGGAATGACACAAAAATTATGGACAAAAAATTGAACCACACGCTCCCTGTTCCTTTTTTTTCGGGGAGAATGAATGATTTGAGATTTTCGGGGATATTTTTTTGTCTACAAGATTTATGGCGCCCCTTGAGTTAATTTGTCTCCGCCTCACCACCACCCGCCGATTGGCAATTCTTTTTCTCTGTCTTTTGAGCTTGAGTTCATTTTTTTGGGGGTGAGAAAGTTGACTCAATTTCTTTCCATTATTTTTCCAACACGTGATAATTAATTACTTGTAGTTTTTCTCTATTAAATTTAATTGCTCTCAAATTAACCACAAAAGTTTATGCCATTAATTTATATCAGATCCAGGCGCCAGTAAAAATTCCACGAATTAGAAATGTTTTTTTTTAATATTACTAAAAGAAAAATAATTAATTGTAATTAACTATTTACAAATAGACTTACTAATTGGAGTAGAAGTAGAATGAGATTTGAGTCTCATGGCTAAAATAGAAGTGGACCATTGGAGTCCTTGATGAAGACACGTGATGAGACAAGCTGACACAACAACAAGCCAACCCCAACCCGATTCCGGGTAATAATTTTGAAGGAGGGTCAACACTTTGACCTTGTTACCACAAATATGATTATTGTCAATTTCAATTAAATTATGTTTTAATTTATAAACTTTATTTTTTTCCAAAGTCCCCAAACATTCCTCACTCTTGCCAATCCCAATTTGGCATAAAATCCCTGAATGTTTCCACCCAACTCCATGTCCATGTCCATTTTGTCCACTTTTACTTGATTTTTCTTGAGTGAGGGGCCATGAATTTCGTCTTGGTGGTTGGCTTTTCTTTTGTCGGTTTTCTATTGATTGCACTGGACTTTGAAGTTGAATTTCATTTTCCATTTTGAAAACGGTTTTTTATGGGATGCAAGAATTGGAAGCAAGTGCTTTCAAGGGAAATTTGTGAGTGACTGAAGAGAAAAAGTGAAAGAAGGGAGAAAAAAAGAAGATTTTTTGGTTGTTTCTTTGGAAAGCCGTGGGCTGGAGGCTGACAAGTCCCTGTCTCCCTTTTTTGTGGGTTTCCCCAATTTATGAGCCCAAAGCATGCCATCCACTTTCTTCCGCCAATTGCCCATGGGAAATTGTGAAAAATTCGAGACACTTCCCCTGTCTTCCTTTTCGTGTGTTGTCTGTTGTGCTCTTAAATTTTTTTGTGAGTCTGACAGCACAATTAACAATTTAATTGTCCTTAATTACTCTACTAATAGCCAGGAGGATGTCTCATGTGATAAATTAATCACAATTCTTCAACTTTTCCTCTCACCTCATCGCAGCATATCTTGTCGTTGCCAGGGACTTGGTTACCATGACAATGATTGTCTTGACAACACACATTTTAATTGTCCATTAAAGTCTAGACAATTTAAATACTCCATTAAATGTAAATTCCCTCATGTCTCCCAACTTGTCCATTGTCAAAATTCTTTAAAGGCAGACGTGTCTGTGAACACACAAAGCGAGAGAGAGAGAGAGTGAAATTTTGCTGTTTATTGTCCAAATCCAAAATATGGAAATCCAGAATTCAGAATAAATTTCATCTCCCCTCTGACCCAATAAAAAAAGAGTCAATTGAAAAAGGAAAGTTTTTTTTTGGAATTTTGAGATGATTTTGAATTGTAAATGAAAATGAAAGTCTGTTAAAAATTTTAAGCTATAAATTTTTTTTCAGAAAATGAGGAAGTATTTTTATATTTAGAGATGATAGAAGGAGAAGTGGAGGAGGAGGGGGAGGGGAGTTTGTTATTTAAATTAGATTTAGAAATAAAAAGTATGCCAATTTAAGAGAAATGGAGATGCCGTTGGAGGTCATGGCCTACAGTGGAGAGGGAGAGAGAGAGATTGACCTGAAATGGGCCATGGGGTTCCTCAATGTTCGTCATGACATTTTTAACTCCCGTTACTCCATTCAATTCAAATTAGCCAATCCCCCATATAAATGCCAATTTTCTATCTCAGTCAACTCATCCTCTTCAAACTTTAACCATCTCTCCAATCCTTTCCTCCTTGCCAATCTTCCATTTGTCAATTTCCTATTTTTGTAAAAATTTCAATCTTTTTTTTGGAAATTAAAATGCGAATTCTTGTACCCCTCGTGGCGGTAGTGACAACGGTGGTGGCTATGGTCGCTTTGACTTGGGCATACCCAAATCCGGATCCGAATGGAGCTTGTAAGTTTTATTTAAATTTGTGATGAGATTTTTTTATTAAATTTTAATTTGTGATTTTAATTTAAATAGATGCCATAAACTTTCATTTTGTACCGGCCATTTTGAAAGGGAATTGTTCCGTAGCATCCATTTGGGTTCCACCGAATGTTCGTTGTACTTCCTGTTTCTGTATTACGGGCTCTGTGTCAAGATGTGTCCCCATGCCCGGATGTAATCCCATTCTCCCGTCCAATTCTACCTCGACCACTCCCAACCCCAATTCAAGCAGTTCTTCAATGGCACCAGCGGATCCTGTAGGGACCCAGTCCACTTCGACAACTCCAGCTCCAGCGACTCCAACAGCAACAACCCCAACGACAACGACTCCGAGTACAGTGGCTCCTACTGCAGCCCCTGGTCGTCGTCGACTTTTGTAAATTTTGTCAATAGAGAATTTAATTGAGGTACGAGTGTAATTTAACTTAATTTATTAATTGTTATCTACAAAGTTTTGTTTATTTTTGTGTAAAATAAAAAATTGTGACGTTCTTGTTTCACTTAAAATTTTGGGGAGAAATTTTTCGAATGACAATGTTAAATTTATTTTTCCCGAATTCTGAGAATTAATTTATGCAAGGCTTGAATTTTATTGCATAAGTTTTGCAAACACATAAAATTTTTAATAGAAAAGCATACAAGTTGGGAAAGTTGTAAAGATTCTTGCATTTTTTTTTGGTTTTAAGATTTGCAAATGAATTAAATTGCAAAGGAGTTAAATCAGAGAAGGGGTCCTGATTTGGAGCCTTGGCTATGGCAAGTCACGTTCAGGGCTTCTGCTTCAGCATAATTTCCATTTATTGACAAAGAAAAAGATTCGAGGAAAGTTTATGAAAAGAAATGATGCGAGAAACATTTCTTGGAAACATTGACAAATAAATTTCTCGCAATGTTCCTCAATCTCAGGAAACATTCCCAGCAACATTCCCAAATTTTTTACGTCCCTCTCGCCTCCGCTCAAACCTCCTCTGCGTCCTCTTCATTTCTTCACGAATTCAAGTCCAATTAAATCGACTTTCTTTAATCACAATTTAAAAGTGTATTTAATTTTCAACATCAACGACTTGTATCATAATGAATCATTGTTGATGACACGACTATAAAAATACAGTCAACAATTAAAAAACGGAAACATTTCCCTTGGAAAAATTACCAAAAATATTTCCCCCAGAAACTTTATTCAATGACATCACAGTTTTTTTTATTATGCACCACACACCAACATGTTAATTTTCTTTACATGTAAACAAAGGCGTCAATTTAGGCCTTTTACAATGTTAAATGACCATTTATAAAATTCTTGTTCATGTTTTTTTTAAAAAACCCCAAAATCATGAAATTAAAGTAAAAAAAAAGCCAACAACAATTTTTTTTGTCATGTGAGAGATTACAGATGCATAAATAAAAAAGTTAAAAGAGAAGACAGAGAGAGAAGATGAATAGAGTGCCAAATTTTGTAGTGGTTGGCCTCATTCGATTTAAGTTTTTGCAAGTTGCCATGAATGAATTACGATAGATCTTTTCAGTTGAGAAAAAAAAGAGAGTCTAGTCTACAAAACTAAACCCAATTAAGCCTCACACTCTTAAATCATCCACTAAATCACCACAAATCTTCCTCATTCTCCTCCTCCCCCATCTTCAAACAATTCCGAACCGAAAGAGAGAGAGAAACTGGCAGGATAAAATCCATACATAAAAAAAAACTCCCGTCTTTCTCCTTCCATGACACTTGACAAATGAACAACACGTTGACTCTTATTTTTCATTCTTTAATTCAAAAAAAAGAACAAGTGTATTCAAATTCTAATTAAGAATCTTGTAACAAAGTATATGAGCATTAGAACATTTTTTAAACAAAAAAATTATTTAAAAACTCTTTTAGTTAAACGGGTGTACTAATTTTTTTTTTTTGCAGGATTTTGGCACGCTACAAACTAGCCATGTGTGTTTTGGGTGGCTGTGGACATGATGAGTGATGGGGATGGGCTTATTGAACATAAATATTTTACATGTATCCAAAATATTCTCAAATGAGAGCACAAACAGAAAACTACTGGCATCATCTTTGTCATACATTTTTTTGGGAATATTATGAAGATGAGCTGGGCAGCAAAACACCCCCCTCCCCCCCCTCCTCTCCGTTTTCAGTTTGGCACGAAAACCCATCACAAAAACACCACACGATTACACGAAAGGGACGGGAGAGATGGTTAACAAGGAGGAAGATGACAAAAAGTGTGCATCTTCATCTGTCTATGTGTGTGTGTGGAGGCTTGTTTGAGCGTGCAAAAATTGCCAACTCCAATTTGTTGACTATTTTACTAGCGAGCAGTGTCTCTAGAGATGGGGAAAAAACAGTTGCGCTGTTCCGGAAATTCAACAGTCTCTCTGTACCCTTCCAACTGTCAACAACAAGAGTCATATCAATCTCCTCGCCTATTTTCTCTCCATCTCTTTTTCTTTTATTACATGTACTAATTTAATTAGAATATCATTTTTTGTCTGACAATTTCATTACGCTACAAATTAGTTATTTCCGTTCCGGGATTTCCTTGTTTCATCAAATTTTTTTGAATGGGAGGCTGGCGCGGTGAAGAGAAAACTTTTTTTTTTCATTTTCCATCAGTTTAATAAGTTTAATTGTGTATTAATTGTGCTAGTTTGAAAGGGTAAGTCTTAATTATAAATTTAAAGATTAAGTAAGTTTGTTTTTGGAGATTGAGTGAGGATTTTTGTTAATATTGTTGTGATTTTCTTGTATTTTTTTGTTGTTTGTTGTTTTTTTTTTTGTAGGAGTCGGGTCGGGACTCGGAGTTGAGACATGATAAATGAGAGGAAGAAGAGAAAATGAGAAATAGTGTTGTTGTGTAAATAGAGAGATTAAGGAAGGAAGAAAGAAGATGAAGATTTTCGTCTCAGGATGAAAGTGAAGCGTGAGAAATCTGTTTACGATTTGGGTGAGGAGTGTCAAACAAGAACAAACCGGAGTGTTGGACTCGGAGGAGGAGGAACAGATAAATCAAATTTATTTCATGTGTTGAACAAACACAAAGACAAAAAGATTAAAGGACCCATCGTCAAGGATTGTCAATCTAATGTTGTTAATCAAGTGGAAGTGAAACAAATTGTCAAGTGTCAACAAGATGATCATCATGTTCAAACTCCAACACAACTTCCGATACTATCAGAGAAACAGTATAAACCTTATGATGTGAGTTATTTTGACAGGAAAGCTAAATGTTCTTCATACTCTGACCCAAATCTACATCAATTAGGATGTAAAGAACCATTCAAAAATTTATTGTGTCCACCCCCATCATCCATCACATCCAAACCCAAAAATAAGAATGACTCCATTCTTGGTGCTACTGGAGGGGATGGTAATAATTTGAAGAAAGTTATTACTTGGTAAGATATTTGAAAACTCTAACTGCCTATTTATCGTTAGTGTACAAACAATGACATTTCCATTTTTTTTGAAATATTATGTACAATTCAAAATTCATGACAGAAAGTAAATTAACAATGTCCAAGTTGCACAATTTTATAAAAAAAATAAATGTCAATATTTGTTTTTGAAGCTTTCAGAATTACTATCCTGAAGGAGGATTCGGTTGGATAGTAGTGATATCAGCCCTTTTTGTTCAAATTTTGTGTCATGGAACTCAATTATCTTTCTCCATCTTCTCCCTCTCAATTGACCGACAGTTCCATGTTGATAGTCCACTTCTCTTAGGTATGATCATTATTATTCTATTGGTTATTGGTACATTATTATTATGTTTATCTTACATCTCCTCTCCTGTTTTCTTTTTGACTACTGAATCTCCTCGACTCTCTTATCCCAGACAGACATTTGATATAAATATTTGACAAAGAAGTCAAATACTCAAATTGTTAAGTCCATGTCCATGTTGTTAGAGACCATGGGGATGACATGACGACTCTGTCTTTGAATAGAATAGGATTGTCTAAAAAAGGGCAGGATTTCAAGTATAGATAAATAAATATTTTTTTTGTATAGTATGCTTCACTATCTCATCTCTCTCTCAATGATACTTCTAATTGCAACAAGAGCGAATACAAGATGCAACAAGTTTTTTCGCAGTCACATAAGCTAATGATGATCTTTCTCCCTCTCTCCTAGTTTCTTTTTTTGACAAGCTCAAACGTCTCTTAACTTACCTTAATCTTGCTAATCACCTTTAACGAATTGTAAGAGATATGGAAAATAATATCAAGTTGTTATTTATAATATCCATTCAACCAATATCAAAATATCACTCTTATTTATACGAGCCCAAAAGATGAGCCGGTGGTAATGAATGGAGTATACCCATAAATCATCTAATCTTCATTCCTAATCATGATACGTTTAGATATTAACGGAATAATATGTAGAGCTCGCATAGATGTACCTACGTAATCTCGCGAATCTTAGTAAGAGATCAAATGAGAGCAAAGAATTTTTATGAGTCATATCAATATCCATCCATTAATTAATGGCCCATTTAAGGCCTATCACATAACCTATTCTGTTCAAAGGTACATTAATTTATGAGATTTCAGTTCTTGTTGGTGTTTACTTTGAATACTGCAATTTTTTTGCACACAAGCAAAAAAATAGAATTTATTTGGATTGAGAAAAAATCTTGAACAAGATCTTCACGTAATCTTTAATGCTTGTCATCTGTCAGCCTAAAGTTTCCAGTTGTCTGTTGTCTCACTATTTAAAAAAGATTCAATTAAAATACGCAATTTCTACTCTTTTTCTCCTTGACTATGGGCATGGACTATGGCCATGTTCTTGTTTCGGTCAAAAATAATTCCTACTCATATTAGGACCAATTTTGTAGGATTTAAATAAATTCATCTTGGGAGAACATAACTCCTACACAGATTTAATATCTCTCTCTGCATTCTTCATCTCTTCATCTCAGTTGTAGAAAAAAAAAGTTTACTTCCTTTTACGGATATTTTAATGAGGCCCATCATCCCTCTCTCTCCCTATCGTACAATTTATTCTTAATTTATAGGTACACCCATATTCTATGCTAATTGGAATATCCGTGTGTGTATACAACATACATAATATTTCATCATCTCCTGCCTCCCATTATCTTACACTTTTAATTTGCATAAATTAAGTCCTACCAATCACCATTATCACCACCAACTCTTCATATACCACATAGAAAATTGAACATTGTACGTGTAAGAATTCCGCCTTTTTTTGCTTCTCTACTATTATTATTATTTTTTGCCAGGCTTACAACTGGAAGGCCTAAGGTAGTGTAATCCTTTTCTCCCAAAAAAGGAATTAATAAATTTTTAATACAATTCATAGAATAACTACAGCGAAAAAAAAGACCAAATTCTTCATGTATCATTTTTTCGCGTAGCTGTCAACAATGACTGATCATATGATGTGTGTTCAGTCATTGTCAAAAAAAAAGTTTTTCTTTTTTTAACCTCTGATTGACAGATACTAACAAATTTGACGGTAGCTATGAGTATGAGTTGCAGTAAGGTACATAGGCCATTGACACTACTTTTTTTATGATATGGTTTATAGAGAGACTAGAGAATTTAATGAGTTTGAGAGGGTATAGAGAATGAATAGATGGGATTTTTTGGTAATAAGGGAATAAAATATGTGGATAGTGGTGACGGGATACAAGTTTGAGAGTTGTTCGGGGTGACGGGTGAACAAGAGTATAAAGTGCCAAGTGGATAGTTAATTGTGTCGTAATTTTCTTTGAGTCTTCCTCTCCTTCATTTCCCTCCCATTGGCAACCATTCCAGCTGTGTAGGATATAGAGGAGATATACAAGATCAAGTGAGTCATGAAAGAGGGAGAGAGAGAAAAAAAGAACATGATCCATATTAAATATAATTAAATGTATTGACATGTTCTTCATCCTCTATGTTTTTCATGCCAAGGAAAACCTATCACTCTCTCAACTTTTACTACCATGCCTTATTCTTTCTTTCCTCTTTTTTTACTACCAATTTCTCCGTCTCTCTCTCTCTATCTTTGTCTCTCTCTGTGTCTTTGTAACATTGCAAAAGATAAATTCCACGAATGTTGGAGGCAGCTGCAAGGAAAAAAAGGAAATATAATAAGAATTCCCGTACACCAATACTTAAGAAATTACGAATCATAAAAGTCTTTGAGAAAAGCTATTTTTGATTTTTATACTCTTCAAACTCCCCAAGCAATTTTTATGTCATTTTTTTTTCTTTTATTATTTTTTCGTCTTGTGGTGAGACTAGACTTAATCTTTTGTGTCTTGTGGTGAGGGTTTTTTTTGATACTCAAATTTCACAAAAATACAAAAATTATTACAAATTCCAGACCTCCAACCTCATAAAATTCTTCCAACGTGTATCTTCTGTATAGCTGTAAGTACAGCTACTCTTTCCGTAGAGTTTAAAAAGAAAACAAATCTTTTGTTTTGAGCCATGTCAAACACATGAAGACTCTTTTTTCTCTCTCTTCTTCGTATTTAGAATTTAGAGAAATACAACGTTTGCAGTTTCTTGACTTTTTTTTCCTTCTGCAAGTTCCTTCTCAATGCAGGTCATGTTGAGACTTTGTATTGATCTCTCTTCTGTTTATTTTCTTAGGTACCGCGTATGTACCACCACAAAAAAGAAACCCATAAGGCTTTTAACTCGAAAAGAGTTTATGCTAACAATAAATAAATATACAGACTCTCACATTACTGACAATTTTTTTCAGTCTTTTTGAAACTTTTTGAAAGGAGAATATTTTTTTTTTTTGAAAAAATAAAACAATATTTAAACTGTTTAAATTAAACATATAGTCAAATGTTATTTGTATGACATGTAATTCCTCTTTTTAAAAAACGATTTTTTTAGTTTATTTTTTTGAGACTATGAAGTAGACTCCCCGTTGAGATAGAGAGTTTTGAGTTCTCTTGACAAGGGGAGGAAAGGAGACTAGAAGGTAGCTAGAGAGTTGACAGGTCAGTTGAGAATTGACAAGTCATGGTTTGTACGGGATGTCAACGTCAGTGTCAATGTCAAAAATGATCCGTTTCATAATCTTTATATGAGAGCAACAAACTGTTTCGATTTTTTTTGTTGTTTTACTTAAGAGTCTCAATCTTGAGAGAGAGATACAATGGAAAAATGTGTATTTATTTTATAACGGAGTTTTACAATGAAAAAATATTGTTTTTATTAAGTAGATTAATACAGAGACGTCGACTTTAACGAGACAATGGATTGTTTGATACTCTCAGCAAATTGGGGTTGAACATTACGGAAATTTTCGAGACATTTCTCTTGAATGGCTGGTAGAACATTTTTGAGATCCTCAGCCAAATTAAAAATTAATCTCACTCTCTCGTCTTGAGTCATACTTTCTAAGTAGAGTTTAGCCTGTGAAAAATTATCCGAATCTCCATCGTCCACTCGATCAACTATTCCTGACACTGTAAAATTAGACTCGACAGCATTAGGGTCAGGGAAATTGGCATAGACGGCTGGACGCGAAAAACTATTTGGATTAAAGATTACATTATAAATTATTCAACAAGTTATTAATTGTGAATCATAATTTGTGAGTTATGCAACGTAGCTGAAATTACTTATTGCCTAATTTCATTAAATTAAATTAATAAATAAAAATATAATTCATCACCTATTGGGCCAGTAATTGGGTCCACCATTCCCATTCTCAAGTACTCCCTGCCCATCCCTTTGGAAAGTGACGTGGGTGAGGAATTGAAAGGGATTGACGACGTTAAAATAAAAACTTTTGGGTCGATTGATGGGTAATTGAAGGAAATTAGGGCCAAGTCGGTATCGTTGTGTATCACCATAGGAAAAGGCACGTCCTGAAAACATTGGATCATTTGGTGACATCTCAACACCAGGGATAAGGTCACCAGGGTCAAAAGCAGCCATTTCAACTTCACTAAAATAATCTCGAGGATTTTTATCGAGAACAAGACGACCCACTGGGATGAGGGGATAGTCTTTTTCTAACCATAATTTTGTTATGTCAAAGGGATTCCATGGATATACTTGAGCTTCTTCAAGGGTCATCACTTGAATGTAGAAACGCCAAGCAGGATATTCAGATCGGGAGATTGAGTCGAATAAGTCTTGAGTGAAGTGATCTGGATTTGACCCAGCCAAATTGACAGCTTGAGATGGGGTCATATTTTGAACTCCTTGTTCTGACAACCAATGAAATTTACAAAATGTGACTTGACCTTCTCCATTCACCAATTTAAAAGTATGGACACCAGCTCCATTCATGTGACGATTAGATAAGGGGTAGCCGAAGTCAGAGAAGAGCATCAAAGTATGGAAAGTTGATTCAGGACGGAGGGAAGTAAAATCCCAAAACATGTTTTTGTCAAAAAGATGCGTTTGCGGGTTTCTCTTTCGACTTCGAATTAAACTAGGAAAAAGTATTGGGTCGCGGATAGGGAAAATGGGGAGATTGTTCCCGACTAAATTCCAAATGCCTTGATCGGTGTAGAATTTTACGGCGAAACCACGAGGATCATGAGCTGTATCAGCTGAACCTGTCTCTCCTCCAACTGTTGAAAAACGGACAAAGACTGGAGTTCTTTTACCAAGACGAGTAAATGGGGCGGCTTTGGTGTACATGGTGATGTTGTGAGTGATCTCAAAATATCCTCCAGCTCCTACGCCCTTGGCATGAACAACTCTTTCAGGGATTCTTTCTCTATCAAAATGGGCAATGTGATCAATGAGATTTGTGTCTTGAAGAAGGATGGAACCAGATCGACCTATTTTTAAGGATGAGGTCAGACTAGGGACAGTACGACCACGTTGATTTGTCACTGAGACTCTTGGAACGCCATCATTCTTCTTTTCTGTCTCATGTAGTTCTGGTCCTTTGGCCCAATCTAGTAATTGACTGTCAGCCCCTTTGGCCACATTCTCAAACGCTCCTGACTGCTTTTGTCGAGCTTGTGCTGGAATTAAAATAAAATTAATAAGTTTAAATTAGGAGAAAATAGAATTAGAAAAATTAATTATTCTGTAAATTAAATTCAAAACAATAAAACTTACGATCAAAATTAGCACTGGCTAGTGAAATCAAGAGAAATGAGAATGGCCACACAAATTTTCTTATTTTCTTCATGATTTAAGCACAAACAAAAATAAAAGGTGTTGTAGTGTATGGCTGAAGATTGAAAGAGTGACTGAAATTTTTTGAGTTGCTCCGTCCCTTATTTCGTGAATGAAATTTATTGTTTTTTGTAGTATTAATAATTAATATTCGTAAAAATAAATGTGGGAGACGTCACGCAAAGTTTACCAAGTTCACTCACAAAATTGCCTAATAATTTACCAATATTTATTTGTTGTGACTGAACACAAATGGAATAACAGACTGTCACATGCAGTCTGCTACACCTCTACATTCCTTGATCTAATTCCGAGTATTAGAATTACTATGAGTAGAGAGAGCGAGAGTGATTCATTCATTACCAAATTAATTAAGTGTATTTAGGGGAACAATTAATTTGTTGCGTCTATTTTGTCCTTCCACATTCCCTCCTCATTTTAATATGTCAAAAAATGTAGTGTAGTATTTTACTAAAATTAAATATTCAATAGAAATTTCAATATTTTTATTTTTATGGTGATGACATTTAAATTACAATTTGACAAAATGTCTAATAACATGAAATATTTATTTTAGAAGATGATTACCCTCGTAGATTTTTCGTTTCAATAGTGTCACATTGACCTACTTGTCACAAATAAAGAGAAACAAAGAGTCGATTGTCTATAAAGGAATATGTCAATGTCGTAGGTCGAAGAATTTCTTCACGTTGGTTGTCACTAGTCAAATGAATAGCATATAACATTTTAATTCATTTAATCGGCACATATTTTTTTCTTAGAATTGGCCTCACAATAGAAATACATTTTTTTCATACTATTTATTTATTATGTATCAAGAGGGTTTTTGAAATTGTTGCATGGAGATTCTTTGTGGGATGATGAGGAAATTGAAAATGTTGAAAAAAGTATTAAAATAATCTGAAAGATAAATTTATACTCTGACTTTTATTATTTCAAAGGAATTTCTTGTTTTACAATTGTGTAATAATTATTGTCCATGACTGAATGAAAGTAAAAGTTTTTTTTCTAAATATTTCCCTCGTACTTTTGACTCTTTACTCTTTAGGAGAAGGAAACAATGAGAAAGAAAAATGTTTTTTGGGCAATGTAAACAAACTCAGCTTGGAAGATTCTCATGAAGATGAACATTTGGTAGTAATATTTGAGTCAAGTAAATCATGCCTTGGAATCTAGACATGAAAAACCCACACTCTTTCTAATTGCTCTAATGTAATTGCCATGGTAGATTATACTTTGGCCAATTATTCTCCTCTTGCCATGTTGGAAATAGAATTATTTTATCATAATTATCCCTCTACTTCCCTCCTCTTCTCCTCCGTCACGCTCAATATCATTCATCCTAATGCCCGTGAAAAGAAAAAGCATGGCAGAACTTGAAGGGAGAGATGCAAAGCATGACAATGAAAGTGAACGTGAAAATTTTGTCATTTTTTTCACTCCCTCTCTCTTTCTCTCTTTCTTAAATTTTATTCATCCTTTCCACTCTCTCCACACTCTTGTGTGTGGACTGGATGAATTCAAATCTGAAATTTGAATTCCACGAATTCTCAAGTGGAGGCCGTGAATCAAGATTTTTGTCTATTTTTGTCTCTCTTCAAGACAAAATGGAGAGGGAGAGTTAGAGTCGAGGGGATTGTTTAGAGCCCCCTTTTCAATTATTCATTTAATACTTGAGGCCCCCCCTCCCCCCATTTGTGTGAAGGCATTCAAAGTAGAGATTTCTAAAGGATGAAAAATGTAGAGTAAACAAACAAATTGTTCAATTTCCTTGTATGTCTTCTATTCCATTTGTAGATATGATGGGAAATAATATTTTGTCATGCTTTCTGTCTTGTTTTTGATCTTTGATGCTTAATAATAAAATATTTATGTTTTCTTTCTCTTCTACAGGAATGTTGGGAGCCCTGTCAATGTCCACGTCCCTTCTCCTGTCTCCATTGTGGATTTCCCTATGCAAGAGAGTATGTTGAGTTATGATATTTTAATTTTTTACATTATTATTACAATCAAAAATTGAACTGGCACAACATAAAATTAAAATATTTATTTTAATTTAATTTTTAGAAGAGTACTAGACTGACTGGAATATTTGGAGGTCTCATTGCCTCTCTCGCTCTACTCTTTACTTCCTTTGCTTCTCAATTTCATCAACTTTTTCTAAGCTACGGTATTTTCCTAGGTAAACATATCCACTAAATTCATGTTACTTTACTATGGGTCATGGGAAAAGGGTGAATGGTGATTATGGGGAAAAAAAAAGTTTTCCAATTAAATTTTGTTCAACAACTTTTGTTATTTTATGGGGTTTAGGACTTGGTGTGGGACTATCACGTGATGCATCCTCTATTATGGTCGGTCAATATTTTAAGAGAAAGAGGGATCTTGTAGAGATTGTCATTGTGTCCGGGTCGGGAATTGGATTGATTGTGATGTCGAGTGCAATTCATTCGGGAATTAGGTTTGGAATTATTTTTTTGGAGTGTGAAAATGTCTATGTAAAATATATGTAGAGGATTTATCAAGTATTTTTTTGTGATTCAAAGTGGGCTGAAATGGAGATTAGGATTGCAGGCTGTGACAGGAAGTATGTTGATTTCTTTCTTTCTGGGGGTCTGCTACCGATCCGCGTCACTGTATCATCCACAGAGAAGAGCTATCCTTCATTTAAAAAATCAGAGAAGAAAAGTTTGTCAATCTTTTTTTGTTTCATTTTTTTGTACAAGTGATCGTCAATCCTCTATAATGTAGCTATTTATACTTTTCGTGGTGCAGGTGAAAGAAAAGTACAAACGGGATGACAGTCCACCTTTTTTTGACTTTACTTGTTTGAAAAGTAAGACTCTACGAATTCTCCTTCTCTCTTCTACTCTCACCTCCTTTGGCATCAATGTTCCTCTAATTTATTTGGTAAGTAGTTTTTGTAAAAAAATTAACTATTCAGCATGAAAATAAATAGTTAATTTAGTTTACTTCTTTGTACAGAGCTGGAAGTGTAAAGAATTTAAAATAGATGAAGTCTCCAGTGGTATGACTAATGAAATTGAATGCTTGAAGGTATGCACGCCATTAATATTAAATATGATTACATTTTATGTACTTTATTTTTATGTAGAATGTTGCGCCTGTTATACTAAAATTGACTTTTTTTTATTTATATGTTCACAGCTTCATATTTACATGGGCACATCATGGCTCATTAGCTGCCTACTTTTGGGTATTTTAGTGATTCAAAAAAATGATGATTGTCGAATTTCAAAACAATATTTATGTCAGGTTGGCCAATTCACAACGAATTAATTTTATTTGCATCTGGATAAACATTTGATACTGAATTTAATGTTTTCTATATACAGGGAAGTGGAGCCATTTGTGGACTCTCTATCGTGGTAATAATACAGAATTTTAATTGCTTTAATTTGTTTTTGGGGGGAACATGAATAATTTGTGGATGTTTTTGTCCTTTTAAGCTCCTGACTTTAGTCAGAGATTTTAACGATCTTGGAATTTTTGTGTGGGTGTATGGATTTTCTATTGGTGCTTATAACTATACGCTGAAAATATTTACTTATGATCGAGCCACCACAAGACATTTCCCTAGGGCTTGGTATGTTCATAAACCGTTTCATGAATTGCCAGTATTATTAACCTGTTTTTTATTTTGTTTCTACTTGTAGGTCCTTTGTTCAATTTTGTCAAGGGATCCCCATTTTCCTTGGTAGCATCATTTCAGGTCTGACTTTTCTCTGCTAGTCTTTGTGCCGGAATTTTAATTTGATTTGTTTTGTAAACTATAGGAGTTATCCTGTCATGGGGTAAGGAAAATCTGTGTTTTTACCTCTCAGCTGCTACTACATTCTCAGGCTCTGCATTACTTTTTCTCGCTGATGTCAGACGAAGAAACTTGGCTCGACAGGGCAAGTCAATTGAGTCATTCAAAAAGTGAGGATTTTAATGAATTTTTTAAAAAGTATCAATATTTTATTAATTGTCATTCATTTTACAGGACTGGCAAAGATTTACTTCATCTTAGTAAATCAGGATTAACTTTTTCCACACCACTAGAACAAATTTTACGAACAGATGCTGAGAGGTCAAAACAAGACAGTGGTGGGAGTGACCTACACGGTCAAACAAGTTTTGAATCCTCTCTTTTGGGTCGGAATCTAGCATCAATCTCAGAAGAAGGTTATGCGGAAGTTGATTTTCAGGTATAAGAATAGTTTTTAACGACTTTTCTCAACCTTGATTCTCACTGATTTTGTAATTCTATCCCCTTCATTTTTTTATAATATGTAGGACATCTATTTTGAAGACTGGGAAGAAATGTTGGCATGTGATGCCATCACTTCGTGTGACAAAGTAGAAAATTGTTTAAATTCTGAAGGGGAAATTGAAGAAGATTTAATATTTCCCATAAATGTTGATATGCCAGCCACCACTCGTTTTTTATTAAGGTCAGGTGATTCAGTCTATAGGAAACATCGATTCAATGCCATTGATGGAATTGGTGGGCCTGCTATGAAAGTGGCCACTGGAGTCATTGGCATTCGACCCCCTCCCGCATCCTCAATGATGGTCACAAGTCTCAATAAATGGAAATTATGTGAAATTGCGGAGAGTGAAAGTTTTTCTAGTCCCACTCCAACCCCAGCCTGCTCTGAGAATTTAGATTTTTTCCCTCATCATTCTACTGTGGTACAAAAACATTCAAAGGATGTGGACAGCAGTAGTAAAGAAGAAGACAAATGTGAAATCTTATTCCCTTCCATCACTCTTTCAGAAATTCCAACTTTTGAGAGTCTTCAACGTAAAAAACAAACTACAGAGTCACATTCCACCGCAGCTCAAGAATCTTCAACGTGACCTTTGTTACTACACACGGGCTCATGGCAGCCTCACAATGAGACCATTATATAGAATCTCTTTTTAACTAATTAATTTTTGTCTACTATCTACTACTATAACTCTATCATCGTTATTTATTTGTTGTACTACGCAAAGTTTTTTCTAATAAATAAAATTATATATGACTGATCAATGACAGCTGAAATATTTCTAATCCTTTGCTGTAATTTAGAGAAAAAAAGAACTTGTGAAAAGAAAATCAAGTCTTAGATGCATCATTTAAAGTTCTACTCTATTATTTATTTAAAATCTCTTGTCATTCAGAAAAAATAGTACACATGAAGTAAAATGTCACTATACAGTGACAAAATTTAGTTTTAAAAATGTATTTTATATAATAACCAACTAAATAATATTCTAAATATAAATCTCTTTACGTAATTAAATAGATTACGTATCAAAGTAAGGTTGTAGAGGTTCTCCAACAATGTTCTCTAATTTCAATAACATTTTCTTGGTTTCTTGCTCCACTTCTTCATCATCATCACCCAGTAACTCGGCCAAGAAAGGTATAGCAGGGGGTAAAAGAGGTAAGAAATCTTTCTCCAGCTCATTGGCAATTCCCTCCAATGTTGAGATGACAAATAATCGAACTCTACTGTCTTCATTTTGGGATTTTAGTGAAATTAGTTCAATCAAATGTTGCCACCGATTCAAATCATTCGTTGCTACAGCCAATTGAATTATTGTATTATTCAACTCTTTAATTGGAATTTGATTTGAGATGACCACATCCTTTTCAATCTAGAGGATAAAAAAATCATAATAATTAATTTTTATATTCATAAACAACTAATTTACAATTAAAACGATGAGAATAATAATTTGAGAATACGTACCAAATCAACCAACGGTTTGACAAGGATATTGAACCGATCCGTCGTCACAAATCCTTCTCGATCATGAGAAAATATATGATAGAAGTATTGAAGGATGGCATGGGTCAATTCAACATTGTGAGAAAATGTGGAGACCAACTCGGCAGCTTGTCCAAGAACATGACCAGCAAAAGTAACGAATAAACTCTTTAGTCTTTCTGCTGCTGTAAAACTGAATCTGTAGAAAGTAATTCGTCGAGCCATATTCTCTCCAGTCCAATCAAAGATTCTATGATAAAACGGTCGGAAAGTCCCCTCTGATATTTTTAGTACTATTCCACTCACTAATGAATCCAAAATGGCATCCTCCACTGAATCCACTTCTGCTCTACTACAAGCTCCATAATTCATGACCCCTTGCTGTCCTTCTTCTTCCACTGAAACTTGTTCTCGATAGACCAGGAATTCTTCCAAGAATGCATCACAGAGGGATGGCATCAAAATGACAAATTCCGGCTTTTCCGTCGCTAATAAAGAATCACGAAGAAGTCTTAAAAGAACGATGGCTGCATTTGGACTCTCCACCAACTTTCCAAAAGATTTTTTAATGGCTACCAATGAATTTCGTAGAGGTATTTTTGTAGCCACCGTCTTCATCAAAGTTTTTAATTTTTGTTCAAAAATCTTTTTCCGGGTGTCTGCCTTCTCCCCTTTTCCAAATTGACCATCCACCATTTTCAAGACTGAGACGATACTCTTACTCAAAAATTTTGAGCCGACAAAGGATCCCAATTGTTCCACTAATTTACTTAAACAAGTCATTCCACTGATTAATAGTAGATTGGCTGCTACACTTAAATTTTCTTTTTCTTTCACAATTTCACTCGTATCTTGTGGTTTCAATTCTCCATCTTCATCCAAAGCTTGAGTCTCCATCTCTTCCAAGGCAATCTCTCCTCTCATTTTTGAAGCTGATTTAAATGCTTTACTAATTGCTTTACTAATATCATTCAATTTTGGTAGAATGAGGGATTTCAAACAAAATAATTCTCCAAGACATAGTAGAGCTGATGAACTCAATAGACGATTACGACTTTTTGCATGAAGGTACGATAAATCAAAAACAGCAATAAAGTCGTCTGGATATTGTCCGGCTAAATTTTTT
The DNA here is from genome assembly GCA_034700945.1 of Arrhopalites spinosus. Taxonomy (NCBI): domain Eukaryota; kingdom Metazoa; phylum Arthropoda; class Collembola; order Symphypleona; family Arrhopalitidae; genus Arrhopalites; species Arrhopalites spinosus. The sequence goes on along the minus strand of JAQIVZ010000580.1, from coordinate 31,255 downwards.
GATATTAATTTTAGAGAAAGAAAAGCCGTTTGAACAAGAGTGACTACTTCATCCTTATCCAAATCTAGCTCCGAATTATTTCCGAGTTTAAGAAGAGCAGGGAGAAGATTTAAAAACACTTTAGTATCACCAAACCAATCTAATTTCTGTACCACACGTTGATTAAAAATATCTAATATCTTTTTTTTTATATTTAAATCATCTCTTGAGAGAATATTATGGACAACTTGAACAAATTTCTCGGGATCCAAGGCTCCATTCACACGTTCAATTACTTCAAAATTTCGTGTGGCAGCAAAACGGAAAACTCTGTCCTCCCCTGCAACACTGGCCAATTTACGAGAAAAGGAGAGACATTTTTCAAGGAGAGAGTCGTAATTTAAATTCTTTAATTCCAAATCTGCAAATTTCATTGCAACTTTTGACACTAGTTCAAGTGTGAAAAGAATTACTAGTTGCACATCTCGTAAGCTTTGTTTGTTACTCAAATCCACCACAGCTTTTGAAAGGACGTGTTGTTGAAGTTTTCTTTTTGAAAATTCTTCATTACTTTTTTCTACACAAAAAATTATAAAAAATGATTACATAAATATAATCCTCAGAAACTGCTAATTATTAAATTGAATTCAAATTATTTAAATATCACATAAATTTAAATACACTTACTGTCATAAATTGGTAACTCTGCCAAGTACATGTAAACTTTCTCCAGGGTTTGTAGAACTATACTAGGCTCAAATGTCCACAAAAGATTCGTAGCCAATTCAATGTCCGTATTCATTGTACTCCTGGTACAGTAAAAAAATGTTTACAAGTCATATTATACATTCAACATTTTTAGTCACTGTATACAAAAAAAGAAATCGAAAAATTTTTATGTAATAATAATTCCCTCACCGTTTTTTATCCCTTATCAAGACATTGTCTACAATTATAAGGCAAATTTGCCACATTGACTCTGCTGGGTCTAAAACTTCAATGAGGGAACTAAAGACGGGGATTCGTCGATGAGCAGGAATATCTTGGACGGCAGAGGTGAAGACATGATAAATACCCGCAGAGACTAAACTCTTTTTGTATTGAGGAACAGTGCCAGCCGTAGCTAAAGTTGGAATGATAGTCGTGACAGTTTGTTGAATCAATTGAGTACTGTAAGAATCATCTTGTCTGAGAATAGAATTTCCCATAAAAGTAAATAAGCTCATGACTCCATGTAAAACTTGTTCCTATATCACACAATCATTATAATTAGTTGGTGTACCAATGTAATTAAATGTGTAACAATTTTACTATAATTGACTCTATTTTCTACATACTGGATAACGCTTTGCAGCATAGTTGAGTAGGATGAGGGCATGATGATGTGTCTGTGGATTTCTCGAGCATCGAAGACAGTCAATAATACTTTCCACGTTGAAGTGAACCCAATCTTTGAATTTTATCCAGACAAAAAATAACATTAACAATTTAATCACAAAATAAATATTTCTATAATTATTATTTATTTTTTACATACCATTACTGTTGCTTTTGTAATCTGATTCATCCTCCTGCTGACATGCAATTGTGAGAGATGTTAATATCAGCTGTTTTAAATATTCAACTGGGGTCTGTTCCTCCAATACAATGCAGCTATAATCCAACAAATAAAAACCATTTCATTTAATCAGAAAATTTGATTTCAATTTATAGCTATAAAGAATCATTCTTAATTCAGTTAATTCAACAATAAAATAATAACACTTACATTTTCAAAAGTTTGAAGAGCGGACTAATTAATTTCGTCTTTCTCTGAAGTCGCTTCCGACTCTGTGCAAATTCTAGAGCAGCTTCTGTCCTTGCCACCCAGTCGATACTTAGATCAAGTTCTTGTTGAATTTGGCTGACATTTGATTTTACCAGAGCTGAATTTCTTCTTGTGGTCATAGTTGGTTCTGCTTTAGAATTTTCAGCATTGCTAATCGATTGTCTCTTATGCACCAACAAACAAGTTTCAAGTTCTGCTGTAATTATGGGAGCATCCAAAATCCATTTATGGACTGTTCTTTGAATAGCAACCCTCAACTATAAAAATGAACAAAAATAAATTGTTAGAAAGTTTAATTCAAATTTCAGGTAAATTAATTAATTTCTTTGAAATAAATATAAATATTATATACCTCAGGAACTTCACAGCGTGTAGAGGCACTAATCATTATGGCAAAGAGATCTTTTTTGGATTGTAGATCACAATTTTCAAAAACTGAGCCGGTCAATCTACTCAAAATTTTCTTGGCTGTTGCAAAATTCTTTAAACATTCCTTGATTACATCCATGTTCTTCAATGAGCCATCAAATGTGTTCAAGTAAGCCAGTAAAAGCTTCGATGATGGATCTCCTTTTAACAAACGTTTTATATGATTTTCCAATTTATGAAACATCTGAAAAAATGAAAAGACAATGTAAGACAAAGAAATTTTCCTTAAATTAATAAATTCTCACATATAAAATAATATTAATACTTACAGCATAGCATCCACTACTGCATAGGTCCAAGAAGCCAAGTCGAACTGGTAAAACTTTCCCTTCATCCGTTGCAATTTTTACAATCCGATCCTGCAACTTTGTGCCATTAGGACTTTCCAACCATTTTGAAATGACGCCAATAAGTTGTCTAAAAAAATCATCATAAAATTCCAGTTAAAAAATTAACACTAAAACCAATCATAAGAAGAAAGTTAAAATATTTGGGTTTACTCACTTTTTCTCTGCTCGAATTTCTTTCCTATACTGTAGAATGTATTTGATCAAATTTGTCCAGTCCTCTTCTAGGTACTCCCATTGTAACAAGACTTTTAAACATCTTAAACCCCAATAACGAATAAGATCGGAAGAATGTAAGACACATTGAGTGAGTAAAATTTCTACCAAGCCGGACGTCTCCTTTTTATAATAATTTTCTTTAGAAGTCTCATCAATAAACTTGGACACTTTCTGTTCCTCTTCCTTTTCTTCAACTTCCTCCATTTTTTCAATTGGACCACCATCTGCATGAAGAATATCCGGTAGAATTTTTTCTATATCAATTTTACCCCTAATAGAATTTCGGGTACATTTTGCTGGTGGTGATTGCTGATACTGATTCAGTTGACTATTAAGTCTTGCAACCACAGCTCTTTTTGGGGTGGAGACTACAGGTGCCATAATTGCAGTTTGTTTTCCACTAGTACTAGCCTCTCCAGCTTTACCTTTAGGATTTTTTTTCTCATTCACAACAGATGTATGAGCTAATTTTTTAAAGATGGACCAAAGGAACTGAAGGGTACGAAGTTGATTATATTCTGACTTTTTAACTGCCATCGCACTGTCTTCACCATCAGGTTCTTTTTTCTTGCTATTATTATTATTTTCAAGTATCATGTGGATCCAAAATTGAAGAAGATCAGAACTCTTGACAAAGCATTTCTAAAAAAAATATAATGGCAGGAATTATTATTCATGAACTTTGAAATTGGGCGAGAAAACTATTTAAAATTTAAATTTTTTATTCTAATGATTATTTTTACCTGAATGAAATTTTGAAGGAACATCATGCAGACATTTCGATTCTCTTCCCGTTCACTTGCGAGTACAACAAAATTGAAAATTCGTTGCATCAACTCTGGATCATTCAATTCTAATTTTGATAGTGTTGTAAGAAATAAATCCAGTGAGACTCTTTGACGTTTCCGTGCTTCTTTAATTTCACCAAAAATATTAGAAGACGTCACAGGATAGGATGCATTGGCTGATTTTGAGGATGACAGATTCATCTAACACGTCAATATTTAAATGTAGAATTATTATACTTTGTATGTCAAATATAAAAACCATAAAATTGATTACAAACAATAACATAAAAAATGTACCTTTTCAAAAACTTTGAAAATATGTTCAACATCCTTGGGATCCTGTACAGTTATGATGGCTAGTAGGGCAGACAAAATATTATCCGGATGTTTCGAAAACTCATCTGTCCATTGAGCAGAATTCACTAAAGGCTTCTCAGATGAAATCAAGTCAAACGAAAATTTACAAATATCTTCAGGGCGAATCTCGTCCATATTTGAAAATACTGAAAACAATATAAATTCAAAATTCATGTTCATCAAAACAAATTATAACGCAATAAAAAAAGGTCTTTTAAATATTTGGATTACCTGATTCATATTTTGAGAGTACAGAATGATGTTGAGCAAAGGATGAAGTCAAAATTATTTTGGCCAAGGTAATTCCCTTCACCGTTGTAGGAAAAAGGAATGGAATAAAATGGAACAAAATCTTTTCCTTCAAATCATCATCCAACGTATCCCATTTTATAGATAGTCGACAAAGTCTTCTTAACGCAAACTTTGTACATTTAACACTAAGCTCTTTCCGTAGAATAACACCAAGTCCATCCACGAGTTTCCCAACACTAAAGAGCTCCTTTAAAAGTTTTATCTTTTGTGAGACAATCACTTCCACTACATCCTTGTCATCATCATCAAATCTTTTCATAATTTCACGAGCATAAAAATTCTCATCTTTGACAAGTTCTCTCCTTGGTTTAGATTTCTTCCCCTTTTGCTTTTTATTCAATTTTTCTAGTCTCTTTTTGTTGATTTTAGTCTTCTTCCCTGTCGTCACAAACTCTTCTTCTTTCATTCTAAGGGCTACATTTCTAAAAATCTTCCTCACTACATTTTTCCTCAAATGTGAATCGGCATGTTCAGATCCCAGATTTTGTGGAAGGACATTTTTAACTAATTCACCGGCAAGTTTTTCATCAGCTCCACAAGCCAAGGTAAATTCCACGGGATACCGTCTCTCAAATGTTGCAATGAAAAGTTTTGCATGCTTTCGCAAGGGCTTTTCTGCATGACGCTTGAAGATGTAGTAAATGTCCCTATAAATATTTAACAAGGATAAAAGTTTATAAATACTACTATTCCATATACATGTTCATTTTTTAAATATTTTAAGCTGAAAAATTGACTAAATTGATTACTTTAATAGTTCAGCTCGTTGATGAGCCGAGAGTTGGATTGCTTCAATCCAATCCCAAACTTGGCCTGGCTTTAGGTCCTTCTTTTCAGTGTGATTTTTTAGTAGAACGGAGGTACAATTCCATAAATCGACCTCAGTGGACATTCTTCCAATGATTTCTAACAAATGGAGCAACTTGTTCTTTTTCTTCCCAAGAAAAAGTATTACTCGGCTTGATGCAGAGGCTGCAAGATTCCAGAGAAGAATTGCTTGTTTTTTCAGAGCAGGAGGATTTGACTGTAATTTTTAATAATTGTATTAGTACATTCACTCTGCAGCAGAATCTTGACGATATATAAAAATCGAAATTGGACATATAGACTCTCACCTTCCACACTAATGTCATGACGGACGATATAGGAGGAGTAGGAGAATAATGAGGAGAATCTCTTGCTACGATAATTAGCATAGTAATGACGACGTAGATTGCTGAACGCATATCATCATTAGCTTGAATTGTGCCCTCTTCAATATTTTTGAGAAGTTCCGTAATTCTTTTCCATGTCATAGTCACCGCTTCCTTTCTAGAGTATGAGAGTCTCTCTCGACCAGATTTATCTTGATTGATACTGTTGAGAATACCCAAAAGGGTTGATGTGAAGAAAGCCATGTACACTCCAATATTTTCCATGTGATCTTGATGAACCTTGACGGGGAAAAAAATATATTTAAAGTGACGGTTCTATTGATTTATGCTATAAATGTAAAAAATTAAGGACCGAAATAAAAAATTATATACCGAGATAAATCTATGCAGGGTATCAAAAATCCAGGAGACGAAGCGAGAGTTGGTATTAGCATACAAAACACTTTTAGCGACAGGCAGTCCTGTCTGAATCGATGGAACTAACCATGTCCATTTTTTATTTGAATCTTCGTTGAATCGTGGTACATGTAAAGCCTTGAAAATTAATTAAATAATTAAAAAAAGTTATCACACATTCATCGACAAAAGTCTAAAAAAGTCATTGTTCACCATACCTTGATGACAAGAACAAAAGTCTTGGTATCATAGTAAGGAAGGATGCAACGAATGACGGACCCAATATTAAATGAGTCAATGTGGAATCTGTAGAATTGAAAACAATTATATAATACATGAAATCAAAATAAATAAAAAGGAGAATACCTAGTACATATGGAAAACTCAATAATTCGCAATATTTTCTTACCTGTGGACCAGCCACTCCATACATTTTAAAGACGCTTTAATGGTCATAAAAGGGGAGAGAGAAATTAAAAATTCATCAATGACTTTATCCAGTAAATCATTTGTATCCGTATCCGAAACAGCTCTTTCCAAATCTTTAGAGGCTTCATTAAAGATAATAGACTCAAAATATGGTGAAAATAATGTAGGATTGATTCCATGTAGCTCTCTAAGACCGTCCAAACCTTTGAAAAAAGAGTACAATTACATTATTTAATGTCATTTTCATCACATCATATTTACAAAAAAATAATATAAATATTAAAATTACCAATTTGATAAAAGGTATCCCGATTGTATTTAGCAGCCTCAGTGGACGTAAAAATAATAGAAACACGTTTCCTGTCCGGCACTAAAATGGATGTTGACGAGGTGGCCAACTGGGCCAACTGCCTTTGTAAAGATGTGGCCATGGTCACTCTATACTTGAATCTCTATCTATTTAATGATCCCCAACTTGGTCTCATTTAGAGTTAATTGTACAATTTGTGGATTTAATTCACAAAAAAACGCGACCGAAAAAAAGCATGTGGGATTCAAATCGTGCGACTCTTTTTGAATTTCGGAGACATCCTTGCAGACCGGCGAAGGATGAAGAGTGAAAAATAAAGCCAAAAACTTTTTTTGGGGAGGGGAGATTGTTGTTGTTGGTTCTAAATTAATTTATTGATGAAGATGAATTCCCATTTTCGGGATTCTCATGCCAAGTTACACAACAATAATACTTCATCATCCGATAAAGAAGCCAAGCGTAATAATTTAAGTCTACGGAAGAGTAAAGATAAAAATGAGGTTAGTAAAAAAAATACATTCTATTATTTATTTATTATTGTTTTCATTTTTAAAATCCATACTTTGATATTACATTGTACAGTCCATGGATGTGAAATATTGATAAATGAATTGTTGGGGAATTTTATAGGATGTTGAAGAAGAAAGTCCAGTTACACCCGACTCAACTACTGAGCCTCCAAGACCAGCTCATGATTTTCAAGAGGGTGAGGATGTATTCTTTTGTACGGAAGAAGGACAGAATATGTTGGGAAATATTGGACAAGTGACACAATTTCGATGTCAAATACTCTTTGGTGACGGAACACAACAATGGGCTCCCCTCAAACGTATCAAAAAACTTTCCTGCTCATTTAATGAAGAGGGTCCAAGTCCTCCAAGTCGAAGTGCCGATGAGTCGTCATCTCGTACAACTACTCGTGACCAACTCAAAACTGACATGATCTGTATAGTGTGTAAAAGTGTCAAGGTAAAAAACACAATTTTTAAATCATTAACTTTTACATTTTTGTCATTATCATCCATTTCTCGATTTTGTGAGTGTGTACTGTTATTGTGCCTTTTATTATTTGCTACGATCAACTAGTCACAACAACAACAATAAGTGTATATATGATGAATAACTAACATTAATGACTCATTGTTATGATCCTTTATTGTTTTTTTTGTAAATTCATACAGAAAATGTCCTCAAAGAAAGCTCGTCTATACACCAACTTGCCATTTAAGTGTAACCGATGCTCTGCCACAAAAATTGACTCTAATTCAACGTCACTGAACATCACTAACAATAATCATCACACACCTTCGGCAGCATTTCAAAAGGTATTTATAAAACTTTTATTATAAAAGTATAATGAACAATGCATTACAATGAACAAACTGATTCCATCTACTACACTGCATTAATTATTATTGATGCACAAGTTTTTAAATAATGGGATATGCAAATATATGTACCTAAGTGTACATAAAATGTATTTTTTTTGTTCAAAATTTTGCTTTTTTATCTATTTAAAGAAAACTACCCTCTCACAACAGCTCATAAAGCGTCTACGTACTTCAGATAATCCTAGTCCACCACAGCAACAGGGAAAATCGTCAACTTCAAACTCATTAAATCATTTGGCAATGAATCTTCAAAAGGGAGATATTTCTATTCGTCCTATACACAATGTTACATCAGCATCACAGTATTTACAACAAACTACTTCCATGTCGTCCTTAACTCATCGTCAATCGTCACCTGTAATCAATCCAATGTTAATACCCGTCCCTCATCGTCCACAACCAACTACACCTATTAATTCTCGTTCTACTTCCGCTTCTACCGTCTCTTTGACTCCCAACTCAACTCAAAATCATATTACGCAACATCAATTACGAGTTGGACCTGGTCCACTTCAAATGCCAAGTCCGCCGAAAAATACAAGAACAAATCTTTGTTTTCATTGTGGTCAACGAACTTGTCCTTATGATCGTGTTCATTGTAATATGTGTGAACGATATTGTCATCTTCTTTGTCTCAGTCTGACACCTCCTCCATTAGAAGGGGATAAGTAAGTTTTCTTAGAGATTTTATTAGTATAATTATTATGACTTAAAAAGTAACGATGTGAAAGATGAAAGTATTGCATAAATAAATTTTTTTGTCTATTTGCTGTAGGTTTTGGGATGTCATGTGTTCAGCTTGTGGGACTCAAAATGAGAGTGAAAAGGGTGGGAGTAAAGTATTTTCTGTCCGAAGGAGTATTAGTTCCTGGTCTGATGTGGTTCATCTCATCATCAACTGTCTGAAAGTCAAATCCTTAGGACAGCAGTATTTTGACTTTGATAATCAAATTATGCCATTTTTTGATAACAATATCGATAAACTTCACCTACCCAGACTGGTAAAAATATTTACACACTTGCATAATATTTCGTTTATATTGTTGCTTTTATTGTATTCTTTTTGTAGAATTTTTTATACGATTCTAAATTCTCTTTTTTATTTACAGTATAAAGTAGTCTCACGTGAGGAACGAAAAACAAATTTGTTGAATGCATTGACAAATTCAAGATTTCGTTTTTCCAAACACAAGACAGAATTGAAGAAAACTGGATCCTCTTGGGCTCTCCGAAGTGACCATGCATCTTCTAGTAAACTAACAAAATCGGATTTTCAGGATGTGACTGCCACAACGTCGACAACGACTTTGAGTAAAAGTGGTTCTGATAAGGACAATGTTCTTAATAAAGGCCAATTACGCTCACCAAAACCTCATAGTAGCACTTCAAATAATAAAAATCTACCATCAAAATACCCCGAAATTGACTCATCATCATCAGCAAGAACAAGTTACCTGCAGTTAAGTCAAACCCCAACCACAGATCAAAGTTTTCATCGTGAGAAAGCTCCTTCTACTGACACATCACCACATTTAAATTCAACAATGTCTGTTAAATTTAAAAATAACTCCAGCTACAGTCCTTCCCCACATACATCATCAACTTTTTTGCCCTCGTCTCAAAATTCTCAAAATAAAAATGTGAGTATTTCTCCACGTACTACGACCACCCCAATTCCTGTTCCATCTTCATCACCAAACATGAATAATAATATTGCGACGAGTTTTCCTCGTGTGTCAACGACTAGCAGTCCACTGAGTCCTCGTGTCTTATCCAAAGAGATTTTACTACGAAATCCGATAACAACTAATATTATCTTGTCACCCACAAAAGCAAGCATGCAGGGTCAAGGGAATCAAAACAAAAATACAAGTCTCACAACTTCTGACTGTGATAAACGTACTCAGGGAAAGGATACTACAAAGGACAAGACTATGGATCACACCACTACAAAATTAAAGGTAAAAGTGTTTATTTATAGGCTAATTTTAATTCACTATACACATGCCATTTTTTGACATTGCCTTTGCGTAATTACAGGGTGCACCAAGGAAGGTAGGAAGACCAAGTAAAAGAGATAATCCAGACAAATTTAAGGTATAAAATAAATGTCCATGTTCACAAATTAATAATGATGATTCTTACTGCTTTCCTATTTTTTTTATTGAACTGAAATGCTTAAATCGATTTTCTCATTTTTTTCTTTTAGCCAAAGTCACACGGTAAATCTTCATCAGAGACGAGTGTCGTCAATGTTCATCGTCAAAGACTTCGAATTCGTCTGAAACCACCTGCTCCTGGGGAGAACAACAATAGCCAAAAGGACAGTTCAGATGGAACAGTTGCTGTGACTGACTCAGCAAAAAAGAAACAACAGGCAACGTCTTCAACTCCCTCTTCTACATCTAGTATTGTTACAATCCCACTTCCTCGTCCTTTGCCATGTTCTCCCATGCAACTAGAGCAACCAAAGTCAATGCCATTACCCACATCAGCATCTTCGTCCCCAGTGAAAGAAATTCGATCCAGAAAACGAGCCTACATTGCTGACACGATCAATACAAGTCAGAATCAAAACAATATTAGTCTAAACACTGGTGTTCATTCTATAGAGGGAATCCTCAATGACAGTGGAGGAGCAATTACGGGGAAAATGATTAATCCACCCAATGGCTTGGTAAAAACTATGGCCATTAGTAAGTCAACAACAAAACTTGGACAGATGACAAATGTTGGGAAGACTAGAAAACTTTTTTCATATCAAATGAGTCAACAACAACTTCAAAATTCATACGACGCAAGTGTAGTAGAGAATGAAAATGAATTGGATGAATGTGCCAAAGATTTGTCAATATTTCAGTCAAATTTGATGGAAGCGTGTATGTATGGTGGCCTCAAAACTCAATGTCTACCCCATTTACCTAAAACTAAGGCTGAAGTAGAGAAAAAGATTGGAGAGTATTTAACAGCTGAAGCTGATGACAGTTGTAATACTTTAAATAATGAAATTGGATCCGACGGTGGTAGTAGTGTCAAGAGACTATTTTGTAATTGGCCTAGTCGACACAATTATCGACATAATTATCCACCCAATAATTTTTATGGCTTTGATGGCGACACAAGCAACAATAATAATGGTGTTAATTTTGGTACACCAACTAAAAGAGTTGGTGGAAATGGTACTACTAGTAGTATTAAAAGCAAGGAAGGGACTGGAAAGAAATCTGTGAGGAATTTAGAAGATGTAGATGCATATGATATTTTAGCAATGAGAGTTGGTGAAGATGGTGTCGTTCGCTACGAAATTGTTTGGCTGGATGAAGTCCCTTTTGACTCGGAAGAAGAGGAGTTGGATTGTGAAGATAGTAAACCAAATATTAAACAAGATGCTGAAGGATTTGAAACTATTATGGAAGTGGATGAGGAGACCACGACAGCGGGGACAATGAATGGAAATGGAGTAAACAAGGACCCAATAGAATTACAGGTTAGTTCAAATTGTACTGAAATCAACATTAAAAAAGAAAAAGAAGCATCTTCTACATCTGAAGTAGCTGGGAATGCTGCAATAGTTAAGAATGGACATCGGAGATCATCCGTGACCTCTTCCTCGCCTCAACAACAAGCATCAAAGAGAGATCCTGTCTTTATTGACTTGACTGACTCTCCTTGACCTTCATTTTGTACTAAAAATTTCCGGAATAGGGACCGAGTAAGACAAACTTTACAATTAAATCCTGAATTTTAAAGTATGTTGAATTTGACTGTTCATGGTTTTCATGGAATGTACTCATTCGGTCAATGAAATCAAACTTAGTAGATATAGTTGATATTGTATTGTTCCTTTTTTAAAAATTAAGTTATATAGGCTTGTGCCAGTAAAAAAAAGCTTTTCAAATAAGCTTTGTTCATTCTATTAGTTTTCAGGTTGCGTTTCTTTTTTTTGTAGTTTCTTTTTCACAGACTTTATATACAATCTTGAAAACAAACATAGGAAATAAAAAAAACTACAAGAGAAATTTTATATTCATAATAATAATAGAAGTTTTTATATTATTGAAACGGTGTACCACTGCCATTCTGACTGAGAAACTATTTATATTTTAAAAAGAAAGATTATAAAAGGAATTTCTAACTATTTCTTATTAATTAATAGGTGAGGCAGCAAATATAAATATATATGGCACTGAGTCCTCTTTGTTTAGTGTGAGACAGTAAAAGCCGTACAATAGAATGTAGGATTTGTGTAATAGTGAAAGACTTATTACGTGATTACTTTTACTTAACTCAGTAATTTGTCAAGTTCCCAGTCACCCTAATCATAATGTGAAAAAAAGATTATGATGACATGTAGTTTAAATTACTATTTACCGGTTTCCTCAATTTCTACAAGTTTTTTTTTATTACCAATATTTATACAGATAGTGGAAGAACATAATATTCCAAGTTATATTTCAGATAATAATGAGAATGGAATTTGCTCATTTATAATAAATGACATAATGAGGAGAGTTCATAAAGTATTTGACCAAAGCCAAATTCAGATACCCCACTCACCACCACTGCCTTCCAGGGTCTGATGATTTTTTTAATGATTTTTAATTGATATTTTGCTTTAATAGCTATCTATCTAATTTTACTATAACTAATAGGTAGTATTAGTATAGTATAATGTGTCATAGAATAGGAAGAAGATTTGATGTACTATTATAACAAAATGAAATTTTGTGTTGAGTTAACTTTAAATGATTTATCGGAAATTTTTAATGTGATTTAATTAATTACCGACCTGTATGTTAAGTGAGAAATAAGACCGACCAGGTTAAAGTAATAATTAAGGATACCTTGTTGATGGACACCTAAGTTAAAATAATATTAATTTTATTGATTACGTTGGTACTAAACATAAATATTATGTTAAAATTTGGTGATGCTGATGGAAATTGAATATTATAACTGATATTTGATACTCTAATAGTTACCATTAAGATTTTTGACAATTTTTGACTGTATTTTTCAAAAATTTGTCCTATTTAAGACTATGGATGGTCATTAGATATAAAATCAAATGTTAGGTGTAATTTACTCACAATTGTAAGTAGAATTCGATGCGTTGATTTGTTTGTTATGTACTATGATGTTGATTTTGATCGTAGTGATAGTACATGGCTTCATTTTTTTTTGTTCAGTTTAGATATTATTAAACAATCATTTTAGATTGTTTTTAGTTTAAATAAAATGTAGAGAATGATTGATTGGAAGGTCTCTAGTTTTTGTAAAATTTTTAGTTGAAATCAAAATAACACTAAAAAAGTAGTAATGTGTACAGCAATAAATTAATTTGGAAGTTGAAGGGTATTAGTTTGTAGGGTTTTGCTATGTACTATACTAAATTTGTTTAATTAATGAGTTTTAGGGAAAATATTTAAGATGTTTCCTGTTGTTTATGTCCTATATCTGTAATATCAGTACTATGTAAACATCACCTGACGAACGACGTTTAGGTTGAATGTCACCGAAAATTTCAGGGACGACTAAAAAATGACCATAAATATGTGTACATATTTTTTAATATTAAGGTCAATCTTGTACAGACGGTCTTGACGTACATGTTATTATTATAATACCTAGGTCGGTTATTAATTTGATGAATTAATATAAATTAGATTAAATTCGCAATTATTCGATACGGATGTAAAATGACGTTTTATAAGTTTTACATAAATACCTAAGCACATTTAGTTGTATAAAAAATGCAAAATATTTGACGGAAATTGATGAAGAATAATTTAATTAATGATTAGTGTGGCGTTTTAGTGTTTGTATAGTTTCTTATTTCTTCGTCTTGTTTTTTGGGGGGAGAGGGGAATATTTATGAAACTGAAATGAAGATGAATTCATATTTTAGTTTGATAATAATTTTTTTTTAAAAAATAAAAATGATTGTTTTTATTTTAATTTAATGAAACACACTGTACTGTTCAGTAGAAACCAAACTAGAATCTGTATTCCATAAACTACTCTGGGTATTTACACAGGGTCAACGTGAACGTAAAAGTTGGTTTTTTATAAGTTATTACTGAAGTTTTAACTATTAATAAGTAATTAATGTTTGATAAACTTTATTAACATTTGATAGTTAGTGGCGTTTAAAAATAAATTTCGTACAGAAAATGTTTTCTGAAATTCTGGTGGGTTTTCTATTGAAGAAATTATTCTGGTGATTTTACAGGATTTTTGTAGTTTCATTTTTTAGTTAAATTAATTGCATTGTTCTATCTCTCCGGGATTTACATGATTTTGGTTGCATTTTAGTAGTTCCTTGAAAGAAGGAGTTTAGGAATTAATTGTTCTGACTGGTTCTCGTATCATGAGTATTTGCCATTGGAAGTATTTCAACTATAGAGTCTCTCTCATGTATCATTCTAATATCTTTCCCAGTATCGCCCGTACTATTGAATTTCATATTAAAAGTCCTAGTATTTTTTAGTTACTTAACATTAATATATGTAGTACACTTACAATGGTTAAAGAGGGGTCAAGTTTCTTAAATTTAATGTGAGAATCAATCTAATTGGAGTGGAAACTCACACTCACTTGTTTTAACGTTGCGCTCTCATAGTCATCATATCCATCAAAATTGGACTCATCTCCTTTGATCTCAAATTATTTTTATGCGAGTTTCTTTTAACCTTTTGTTTTATGAGATCATAATTTTTAATTTAATAATTATTACTAAAAACAAGAATTTTTTTTGTGTTCCTACCTAGAGGGTTAAATAATTTTTGTACGTGATGTCAAATTAGCCATAAAATTGAAGAATACATTTTGTATTTTATTTTAGCCAGTTTACATAACAAGACAATAAACAGAAGACGGGAACAACATCATTTACAATAAAAGTACTGTACAATTGAAACTATGAAACAAAGAGATTTACAAGTTTTTTTCATGGAGAAAATTAACATTAAACGTAACTTCTTTCGTTTTTTTAAGTAAAAAAAAGAAGATTTTCAGGGCAAGACTCAAGATAAATTGAGATTCCAAAAATCAAAAATAAATTTTGGAATCACAAAAAAATTATAGCAAGCCTATGATTTTAAATATGAGAAAAGGCATAAAAAATGGCTGTCATTTTTGTGGACCAAAAAAAGTAAATAATTTAGACACGTTTACAATCCATGTCCAATGATCAGTACATTGAGTGAAAAAGTTAAAATAAGAAATACAAAATATTTTTTGTTGTTTAGATTGATATAAAAATTATAAATTGATTTGACAAATGTTCTTTGGCAATGAATCATTATTTTACTGTTGTTTTGAATTAAATTTTATATTCTCATATTATCATGATCACTAATCATTTTAGTAAACTCGGAGCCAGCTTTAAAAGTATCAATTTTTTTTTCTTCAGATAAAAATTGGGGTCCATCATGTTCTGGAAGTATACGTCGAATTAAAGTGTCATAAGTTAATTTGGGTAATTTTCTATGTGTTGGGTCATCTCGATGATCTTCCATTGACCCTGGGAGAGTACTGTAGCGATTGGCTTTATTGGGTTCATTTTTCAAATAGCCCATTTGTATTTTTTCCTTCTTTGATCTTCCTGAATAGCCAAAATATTCAGTTTTCTTGGGATTCTTAGACATACCAGGACTGTTGTAGTCTGTATCGTAATGTGGATGGGGTCTGCCACCACCAATTGGTACATTACTAGCCTCTGAGCCTGTTAATCTTGTTGATTTAATTCTCTTATTAGTATTATATTTATCGTTGTCAACATCCTCAAATGCTACACTCTGACTGGGTAAAACTTGAAATTTAGCATTGCCAAAATTATAATTATAATTTCCATCTTCATCGTCATTAGATGATCTGTAATTATTATTTTTTTGGGATTTGTATGATCCATCAGAATAAGTTCCACGATCTCGATCTCTATTTGTTGACTTTCCTCGTGATCCTGAACCATCGTTGTATTTGTTGTTGTCGTCCCATGGTGTGCGGGTTTTTTTAGGACGGAAATTTCGACCAAATTCATCATCAAAATGAAACATTGAATTGTCCTTTCCACTCCAGTAATTACTTTTTCCATTAGTACCGTCAGAACCAGAGTCAAGATAATTATTATTATTGCGATTTTTACCATACCTACTTCCTCTTCCACTTTTATATCCAGATCCAGAATTTTTATAATTGTAATTATCCTTGTTGTTACTGTCTCTATTATCTCGATTGTAATTGTCCTGATTGTAATTAGTAGTGTCTCTATAATTATCATTGTTGTTGTTGTAATTATCTTTATTATTGTTGTAATTGTCTTGATTATAGTTTTGGTAATTGTCGTCGTTGTGATGATCATTTTTATATTTTTGACGATTTCTTGTGGATGGTCTCGATGAAGCGGATCCATAGTCTCCATCATTGTAATAATTATTTTTGGAAGACGGAGTGTAGTCTTGTTGAGGAGCGTAATTATTATTATAATCTACTGGACTTGAAGTTGTTGATGGAGCCCCATATAAATATTTTGGTCGGTCATTTCCTCTTTGTAAATGAGGATAAGTTTGGTAATTGTAACCAGTTGGAGGTGCCCATGGTTCTTGATGTTCGTGACTGTCCATTATTGGAGGTGGTTGACCCATGGATGACATTGGTGGCCCGAAATTGTGTAAAGGAGAACCGAAATGCATTGGTGGTAGTCTTTGTGATGTTGACGAAGTTGAATGGGGAGGACCATAAAGTGGTGGGATGTATCGGCCAGATGGATTAGATTGAACTGGAACTGGATAAAGATGGGTTGGTCGGGGTGGTCCATATGTTGGGAGTGGAGCTCTGTAGTCATCGTCGTGATCATGGTGATCGGGGGGACTGTATTTGGGTCTTTTGTACAGCGACTTTAATGTGTCGTACATGGCGGCCATTGGGCGCCGAGAAGGTCGACGAGAGGGTCGTTGAGAGTAATGTTCCATTGAGTTTGGGGAATGAGCTGCGTAAAAATTATTTGAGGGTGCTTCCAGAGATATTGTTAAAGCAGGTGTTCTGTACGGTGAGCCGTCTCCTCCAGTTGACTGGTGGGGTGGTTGACGATAAGGAGAGATTGGATAATTATTCCCAGGTTGTGGGTAGTTTGTAGGCGAGACTTGGAGACTTGGATGAGGTGGACCCACAGGAGGGGCTAGTAAAGGATTTGGATGAATAATTGGGACGTAAGAACTTTGGACACCATAAATTGGAGTTCCGTGAGTGGCATGCGCATCCTTTATTTGAATTCCGGGAGGAGGGCCATATATGGGTCTATAATTAAATACATGTTTAGTTTCAAGTTTAATTAAATAAATTTCGAAAAAGAGATGGGTGGATTTATATGGGGAAATGGCTCGTTGTTTTTTTGCGATAATTAGCTGTAATCAGTACTTTCAGAGTGATGGTTTTGTTTAACCCCTGGAGGTCAAACTATAGTCCTTATCTACATTATGTTATGATCAAAATACTTTATTAGAATGCAAAAATTCTGAAACTTAACAAGAACGTTCACCTCAGGAAAGGTCAAAAAAATTCTGTATTTTACTAAAATTATGTTGTGACCACGATGTAAACTTTGATCAGGAATTGATCGAATAATTAGAAACTTTTTGTCAAGCATAATTTTTGGACTAAAACTAAGTTTTTGAGCCTTAAAGTTCCCGTTGACCTTAGTTTGACCTCTAGGAGTCTAGTCTTTCTGAAAGTACTGATACAACTTTGTATTCTCGTCAGGTGGAGACCATTGCGACCATGTTTCAGCCCAAAAAATCAAAGTGTCATTGCCCCCAAATAAATCTGTCTATCTCCTTTATAATTTAAATGAAAGAAAATTATTGTACCCATAAGAAACAAAGGCAGGAGCATATCCAGGTAATTGTGATGAAGCTTGTTGTTGTTGTGGATAGTGATGAATATGCTTGTGATTTGGAAGTGGCTTTCGTCTTCCTTTTCTGGGCTTTTGACGACCTGACGTCAAAGGTTTTCTTTGTCTCCTTCGTCGTCTTTTATTACGGCCACTACCACGACCTGGAGGAAGTGGTCTCCGAGACATTGGCCGATCCGGAATC
Organism: Arrhopalites spinosus; assembly: GCA_034700945.1. Lineage (NCBI taxonomy): Eukaryota > Metazoa > Arthropoda > Collembola > Symphypleona > Arrhopalitidae > Arrhopalites > Arrhopalites spinosus. The sequence goes on along the minus strand of JAQIVZ010000580.1, from coordinate 13,222 downwards.
AACTAAATAATTAATAAAATTAAACTTTCTCATGACATTGATTTCACTTGCGGATAATCTAAAATTCAATTTTTACCTGATGGGAATTATAAACGGTTGTGTAGACAGGAAGCCGAATTTTTTTTCTTGAACTATGACGAACAAATACCCGGTCAGCTGCTGGCAACAAAGGTGACGCTGGATTCATCAAAGGGTCTTCAGTATGATATTCATACATGTCAGCATCACTTTTTTTCATTGGTATTTGAGATGGTGTTACCCCAACATTAGCAAGGGGATTAATTTTTGACTGTTTTGTGGGTTCATTTGATTGTAATTTTTGGGTCCAAAAATTGACACTAGGTTCAACACTCCGGTGTTCAACAGGGAGTGACGACGATGGAATATCATTATTTTCTAAACTATGATTTATGGGGTCAAGAGGATCTTGAAAAGATGATGAAGAGGGTGATGCATATTTGTCTAATTTCAATAATGGTGGGCTATTTGTTGAGGGTGATGGCACTGCTAATAAATTTATACTACTGTGTACATTCTTATTGTAATTCTTTTGATTATAACTACAACAAATGCCATTGAAGAGAATGGGCAGGAGACACAAAATGATGGAAAATTTTTGTGTATAATATCGTCTTTTTCTCTCTGGACAATTCATTTTATATCGTCCAAGTCTTATTCTTTTCCCTTTAATTTTCTAATTTTTTTAAACTCACAAATTTAAACACGATTACACAAAGACATTCTCTCTCGTCAGTTTTCCTCTGTCAAATTGTAAGTCCAGTCAAAGGTCACTAATATTTTTGTTGTTGGTCAATGATCCATTTTTTAAACTGTCACTTTTTTTGTCAACAAGGTAAAAGAGTCACACTAAATAACATAATTAAAATTTTGTAAATAATTAAGATTATGAAGCACTAAACTGTCAATTAAATGTGTCTCTGTATGAGAGAGAGAGAAGACTGTTTGAGGAGAGTCAAAAAATTTATGACTGTGGTCAAGTTGGCTCAAAAGACAAAAGTGAAACTCAAACTCGGTTACCAGATTGTTTTAAATATTTTAAGATGAGGCCACACCAATATCCTACTACCAGAACCACTACGCGATACGATGCGATGATGATGATGAAGGAGAGCAAAGTTCTACCATTTAATTTTTACCATTTAACTCCTTTTGACTGTTACTCTGTAAATTTACTGTGATATACTCTTTATAGAGGTGGGGGAGGATGAACAGAAAAAAATGTAGACAAATACCAACAAACTAGAGTAAGTAAGAGTATAATAATAATGTATATCATTTTATAAAGTATATATGTACACTTGTTGGAACACACAACAATGCACCATTATACATACATGACCATCTCTTTTTTTTAAACAGGTATAACTTTGACTGTGAACTGTGAAGACGATTCAAAAAAGGAGGAATGCGTTATCTACAAGCAGAAAGAATCAAGAATATGTTGCGTGCAATAATTTTTCACACTAAAAAATGTAAGCTTCTTCAAATATCATATTAAATATTATATAGGACCTATAGCTTTTTTTATTAGTTAGTATCTACTGCCAAAAATATAATGAGCGTACAATGCCATATTTTAAATACAATATGACTGTAGTAAGACACTAAAAAATTGTATCTTTTAAATATTTTACATATGTGTATCATTGTTACTCTTCAGCAAGTTGTCATCGTCCGTCGCCCATTAAATATGCATTGTGTCAAGTGTGACTGGCTCGTCAATGATTTTCATTGACACTGTCGTCTAAACTGATATCCTCATTTTTGTTTATAAAATGATCATCTTTTATGACAAGTTATCATCATTTTTTGACTATTTTTTTGTGTGATATCTTTGTTTTCTGACTTTTGGTGTCCATGGTTTAATTCCATTACATTTCTTTTTTTTTAATTTGGAAGGATGAGCCGCATACTCTTCTCGTCTCGTCATTATTTTATTTTATTTAGTAGGGAAATAGGAAGTAATATCTTTCATAATATTGAATATATCAAGTTGAATAAATGGATGAGAATGAGGAATTCTTTTGTTTCATTCTCATGACCATTCCGAATTATTATTTTTTTAGAAAAAATACAAAACGATAATGTGAATCTCAGGAAATATTATTCCGTCTCCAATTTGATTAATATCTTTATCTTTTCATGAGGGTGTATTAGTAGTAAAAGACATAATAAAATGACAAATAGAGAAAAAGAAGGATGCAAAAAAAGAGTGTATTAAATTGCAACCGTGACCTTTACACTATATAAATATGCTGTAATTAGTAAAATCAAGGGAAATAATCTTAACGGAGTTATAGTTGTTTGTCTTTATCTTGATTTTTATGTTATACATGTATTTGTACTTGTTAGTTGTATGTATACAAGCTATGTAATAATTTTTATGGTCAAATGTAGAGGAAGATGAGCTACTGATAAGGATGACTTAACTCTTATGTACTACAAAGGGAATCATGTCAGAATTTCAGAATTTCATGATGGCAAAAAAGTAATATACTTAAGTCTACAATAACTAGAGTATATACGTATATTCTATGTATGTTTGTACTAATATTTTAACTACCGTTATTATTTACCCCCAAAAAATCATCATCTACACTCCTTATACCGTGGATAAATACCTTTAATTTTATTTCTGTAATTGTTGATTTGGAATATGTGATTGAAATTTTTTTGTGTCTACAGAAGTAGTAAATACTAAAATCCACTCACCACGTTGAGGGGCAGTCTTGTGTAAAAGAAAAAAAATATGAGGCCAATGTATTAGACAATCTTATTTGTTGTTTATGTTGCTCTGTTAATTTTGGGCTACTAATGAATAGTCCCTTTACATTTTTTTTCTGTAACAAACAACTTTTTTTTGGCATGACCAAAAATTAAAAGAGGAAATGTACATAATTTTACTTAATACTGACTGACTTGTTTTATTTCAATCCATCTTTTTTTTGACAATTTAGACCACCCTTTTAGGACTATGACATAAACTTTTTTGAGAAATAGAAAAAGATGACAAATCTACCTGATAAAAACAAATAGGTTTTTTAAAAAGTGACAAGTTATTTTTTTTGAAAAACTTTTTATCTTATGAGAGCATAGTACAATGTTTTCTTAATTGTGTATCATGTTAATTATTTTGCTTTCAAAAAAATCACACGAGGACGTCTATTGTGTGAAAGTAAGCAAATAAAATTGTTTACACTTTTTCAAAATATTATTTTTTATGCAGGCCCACACAACCAAGATTACAATATCAGTATCGACTGTACAGAAAAAGTGGCTAAAAAACAAGTAAAAAAAATGTGAAAAGGTAAGAAAAAGTCATCAAAAAAGATTCCTTTGAAGCGTCCATTGTTTTATTCAGTACTTTATTTAGTGGTAGTGATGATTGATCTGATTAGCGATTACATGAAAAAAAGTGAGACAAAGATGAAAAAAGCTTTTCTTGTTTTGAACTTGTCACAAACAATTTTCTTCTTGTGCTCTCTCATCCCAAGACACACGAGAATCAGTGGAATGGAGAGAGAGAGAGAGAAAATGAGACTTTTTTGATAATTACTGATGACTGTTTAATTACAATTAAATATACACTCACTTGTGTATAACATGTAACGTCGTCATAATCATTAACATCACATTTCACAACAATTGATAAACAATTGGGAGACAAGTGGACACAAAAATTGAGTTAAAAAGTTTAATTTTGATGGAAGTTGAATAAACATAATTAAAAAGTATAAAATAAAGGTGAACATTCTTTATTTTATTTTTACAGACAGAGAGACGAGTTCACAGAGGAAAAAAATGAGAAAATGAAATTATTTGGGCGGGGTGTCCCATCTTCATCACCGTTCTGCTCTTCCAAGCAAATTCCTCCGAGGACGACTAGTCTAAGAGGAATGCGAACGTGTCAAAGGAATGAAAATTAAATGAGAAAATTGTCTTGACCATCTTCCTTTTCTCCATCCATCCATCCATGTGTTGAGAGTCCATTGTAATTGTGATTATGAATTTTTATCTCTTTCTCTCTCTCTCTCTCTCTCTCTCTCTCTCTCTCAATGTACTTTAAATTTATATATGATACAACATAGTCATTGTATTTTAATGACCTCTTCATCATACTTTGTCTTCATACTTGATAGTCTACATTCCTTTTAATAATAATCATTTCAATTTCTATTATTATTAATGGTAAATCCTCTCTCTCTTAATTAGTTCACCTTTTTACACACCTTTTTCTGTGTATGCCTAAAAAAATACAATTATGCATATAAAAATTCTCAGACTGTTTTGCATGTTCAGTCTTGCATAGCCAAAAAAAGTGTTTAGTTAAATTTTCATTTTCATTTCTTTATATATTTACATATTCTAATTTTACAATTTCTCTATATCTAATTGGTTACTCTTTGATGCACTTTTTAAATTTTTAAGTGTTAACCATCTTTCTTTAAAAATAAAGTACTTTGAATGCTGTCTAAGTTTAATTTACCTTTGAATTTATATTAAGTCATTAGTAGACTATTCATCTTTTTATTTTAAAGTACAAACAGACTTTCCTTGATGCACCAAAGTCCACAATGAACGGATGTAATGCAACGGAAGGACTTTTTTTGACAATTTTATTGTCATTTTTCTAATAATGACTCAAAAAAAATGTTGACCCAATTGTTCAACAAAAAAAAATATTTCTCCTTGTTGACTTTGTAAGTGTTTTTGCCTATGAAAGTGAATAATTTATTTTTTGCTTTTAAAAGACAGAGTCAAAATTGAAGAGTCGTAGAAGTTGATGTAGAAAAATATAGAAAAAGTGAAATAAATATAATGTCAGGTTTTCAAAATGTTATTTTCCAATTTAAAATACTCTAGCAGCAATTGGATGAGCAGCCTTAACAACAGTGGGGGCAGATCGATCAACAACGGCGTTGAATCCATTGACTGGGTCAGAAGTGTAGGTCACAGTACGGACGGCACCATCGGGCTCAACAAGAGAGTATTGACCTTGGACAACATCACCATCCCGAGTTTCTTGATGACCTTTGGAGTCACCAGTCAAACCATCTTGAACGGAGTATCCATAATTGTATTGTGGGTTGGGGTCAAAGGGTTCAGCAGCGACGGCAACTATTATTATTTAATGTGAAATTAATGCTTTTATTAATTAAAATAATTTATAAATTGTTAATTTATTTCTGATTTTTACCTTTGGCAACAGGTGCTACAGCACTGTATGCTAATGGAGCTGGGGCAATCACTCCAGCTTGACTCAAAGTGACCAAGGCAAGGAAACCGATGCAGATCTGGAAAATTAAAATGGGTAAATAAATTAAAATTATCAAAGGAAATATTTTTCGAAATTCTTTTCTCGTTTCAAAATTTTGAATTTATATTCTTACTTTGCTAAACATTTTATTGTTTTTTTAATGTAGCTCCTTTAAAAATTGGAATAGAGGCCTAAAATTTTGAAAATTTTATTTTTCAACTTCGCTCTTGCCACTCTTGAGTGAGATGACTAATTGGATATATATGAAGACTCTGTCCGAGTTTATATACGCCGAGACCGTCACTTAAAAAGAAGTTGAGGACAAGATCATCAAGATGCAGTTTGAGACTTCATGTCGACTTTTATTCTGTCATTCATCATTCAAACGAGAGAGAGAGAGAGAAGAAAAAAAGTCATGGTATTTGTAATTTATTTAACAATAATTATAACGACAATGCAGTTGAAACCATTTAATGTACATAGAGACTGCATTCGCATCGTTGACGTCGACTCGTTTTTATTAAGTATGGTCGTTAACAATTCTCATTTGAACTGAATTTAAATTTGTACATGATAATAATAATCGTCATTTGTCATGGAGGACTAAAAAGTATTGGTTCACATTTACAATAAATGAACACAGCGTCTTTTACAACTGCATAAGAGAGACAGAGGTGGATTGCATCATTCAATCCAAATTGAAATGGAAAGGGGAGACAATGGGAAAGGTCGTCACTATTCATCCTTTGACAATGCACAAAAACCTACAAGAGAGCTACAAGATTTGTGTACGTGGGAATGGATATAATAAATGTCATCTCAGTTTGCAATTCTCAATTCAATTTGTGATTTGTTGTATATGTAAAGTTAAGCTTAAGACAATGCTATCCCACTTTTAAATAGTTGTAAAATTCTTTTTTTTTTCAAACTCCTCCTCTCTAATCAACCTGTAGGCAAAGTCAAAAAAAAAGTCTTTAAGGCCATTTTGGTTTACAATCCGTAATGGATATAATCAGTTTTTGTCTCTCTCTCTCTCTTTGTCTTTTAACTTCACCTTCCTTTCTCATTTGATTCCTCAGTCAGTCACCATTCCATAAATGGAGGAGGGTCACAAATGGAATTAAGTTTGAAATTAAGAATACCATTTTTTCCAAAGAAAATTGAAGAATGCTAATTTTGTGGTTAACTTTTTTGATTTCATTTTGAATGTCATTAACGGTAACTAGCTTAAGTACTAATATGAACTTGATTTTTTAATGTAAGTCAAATAATTTTTGTGGGGAATTTTATTACATAAGAAATGAGATTTTATTTAAGGGATCAACGATCATTTTTTAAATCTTAACTTTAACAGTTGAGCAATGAGAAGGTGAGTATAGTGAAAAAATTAAAGTAAAGAGTAAAGACTAATGAGAGAAATTAATTTACAAGCCTTAAAAATTAAAGTTAGAGGTAATACTGTAGCGGTGGTGTAGAGTAGAAATAAATTTAACTATAATCTTAATTTAAATATAGGACAAGATAGACAATAAGGAGCTTAAAATAAATAGAGATTCAAAAAAGCTTAAAGAGAAACTTATCAATTAATAGGAACTTTGAGGGAGAGATGAAGAATTAAAGCTTAGACAGTACAAAAAATCACATGCTCCACAAAAAACAAGTAAAGCAAATGTACAAAGCGATAGACAAAGAGTAAAAAAAATCACACAAATTTGTAGTTCAGATCAAATTAAATTTTTGATCTAAAATTTATCCGAGATAACCTCCAGCAACACGACCATGGGGGTAACCCAAATGTCCACGGGCAATTGCTGGTGCGGCATATCCTCCATGTCCGAAATGAGCTGGGGCGGCAGCGTAGTGCTGAAAATTAAATTTTAATTAAATTTCTGACTATAATTTTTATTTTTAAATATTATCTCTTTATATTTTTTAGAGAAAAACTTACTGGGGCGGCATATCCTAAAGGAGCGGCAACCTTTTTGGTGGAAATGAAAAGTAAAAGTTAATTTAAAATGTTAATTTTCAAGTTTTATCAAAAATTTGACATTTTTTCAGGAAAAAGTATTCACCTTAGCCACGGCGGGAACGGCGGCCTTAAGAACAGCGGGAGCAGATCGGTCGACAACAGCGTTGAATCCGTTGACGGGATCGGCGGTGTATGTAACAGTACGAACGGAACCATCGGGTTCAACAAGAGAATATTGTCCCTTGACAACATCTCCGTCGCGAGATTCAGAGTGAGCGTGATTATCTCCAGTCAAGGAATCTTGAACAGAGTATCCATAAGAGTATTGTGGGTTGGGGTCATAGGGTTCAGCTACGACGGCTAAAATTTATAAATCACTGTAAAACTTTTTTTCCTTGTAATTTTTAATTGACGTTTTTCAGTTTCTTAGAGTCCAAACCTTTGGCAAGTGGTGCGTGTACTTTTGCCACTGCGGGTAATGCGTGACCGTATCCAACCGCGGGTGCTGCATATCCAACAGCTCCGTGTCCAGCATATCCCAAATTATGACGTAATTGAGGGTCAGCATATCCGCCAAATTGTGCTTGGGCAATTGTGGCAAAAGCCAAAATGGTAGCGATCTAATGAAATGAATAAGGGTAAATTTTAAAAACTTAACTTTTTTCTCAAAATTTCTATTGATAAATACAAACCACAAAAAGTTGAAGAATTTACCTTTCCAATCATTTTAGTAAATTTTTTTTAAAAAAATAAATAATTTCTACAAGAACTGATCCTTAGGTATGGTAGGGATGGAGTGTGTGTTGAATGAAAAAATAAATTGTCTTTTATAGTAGGAAACTGGTGGTGGGGAATATTTTACTCTAATTTTTGATTTTGTACTCCCTCCTCTCCCTTATAAAAAAATTATGTAAAGAAATATATTGGTATAATTTGAAAAAATCAAATTATAGTGGACAAATTAGGAATTTATACTATGGTATGTACTCTCGTTTACTTTCCTTCTCAATTACAATTTTGTTTGGGACTACTCCTCGGTTGAGACATTTTAGTCGGTAGTCCCCATTCCCTCGCCTCAAATGTATTGATTTTGATTGACAATTGGCTTTGTGTGACGTGTGATTTTAATTTGACAGCAAATGGTCGATTAATTTGGAATTCAGAGTGAACTTTTTGGATCATGATGAAGTAAGACTCTCTCTCTCTCTCTGTGTTAAAATGCAGATAAACAAAAGGGTACAGGAGTAGACACGTAAAAAAAATTAAAAAATCAAGTTGAGTGAGTGCAAAAGGGACAAAAAGTTAATGTTTATTATTTTCAAGAGTTACAAGAACGTACAAATAATTACAATTGCATGTCAAAATCATGAGAAGCAAGAGCAAAAGGGGGAAAAACTACAAAGACTAGATACTACTCACTGTAATATATAATAACATATACAAGAGAAGAGGAGGAGGTAAAGTCAAAAGAATCAAGATTATAGTTTAATGTAAGTGTCAAATTACTACGAGTAATACTTATTACAATTCGTCGTTTGTTGTGGTTCTTCCTTATGTACATTAACTAACACTTGTTCCTACTCAATTCTCAAATGGAAAAATTGTACGAGTCGTAAAAGAGTAAGAGAGGAATTAAATATAGGAGGAGGATTGCAAATATTATTTGAGGTGGATTAATTACATTTCTGATTTGTGTATACAATTTATCTGTATCATTTGATTCTTATTCGTATGTACGCAGCTCTATGTACTCTACACTTTAATGGTCATGTTTGTTAAGTCATATCAGTGTAGAGAAATAGATTATACAATTTTTTTTTATTTTCCTTGTATTGAAATATCTAACTCTATTTTGCATATTAGGACGAAAATTATTAGATTGCACCTTCATTGCAATCAACAAAGTGTATAACTATTATTTAATTTTTCTAGTATTTTTAAAGGCGTTCTCAACTCAACTTGTTTCAACTACGACTAACTATATTACAGGGTTTGTTATTTTATGAAATTATTTATTTTGTAAAATGTATTTCATTTTTAATTATTGTTTTTCTTTTTGGGAAACCCTGTACACTCGAATCTCTTTTGAGTCTGTATATAGATAGATACTGAGAGATAGAAGACAAAGAAGGAATGAATGGAGTTGAGATTAATTTTAAGATTTTTATAAATTGAACTACATTTAAAATTGTGGTTAAATAAAAACAAGGAGAATGACTTGACTTGAATGCCTGGGGGTCATTTAATCTAGACTGATTTGACGTGTATCAAATTCTCTTTTCTCTGTTTTGGAATTGAAATTATATAATCATGATGGGAAGGACAGGATGATGTCATGTAAAATTCTACGCACTGTACTACTTGTAATTTTTTTTTGTTATTATAAATATTGATAGACTTTAAATTACAAATTAACTTGTACACTTGTTGTATAACTGTAATTGTAGTAAAGGTTTTTTTTATTTTGTGTAATGACACCCATGGGGATGAAATCACAGCAGGCAATGGGTTATGTTATTGACTTGACTTGTCCCCCCTCCTCCTTTTTTCTGTCTTTCCTTTTCATCTTTTCAATCTCAATCGAAACTTTGGAGTCAAGTTGACGTTACGTGTGTACCCCATGAGAAGGAAAAGTATTTTTTTACTGGTTTGTTACTGAATGTGTCTGCCCCATTGTCAACACTAAATGAATTTATTTGACAGGAGGAAAAATAAAATTGAGTTGAGGGAATTGAGGCAAGCCTATTTTGTTGTTTAAAGTCTAAAAAGATTTTTTTCTTGTGTTTTATTAATTTATGTTTGGGTGCAGTGTTTTGATTTTAATTTAATTTTGTTACAGAGATTGTGATGATTTTGTGTACCATTTTGTTGGTTCCTTTGAGGGGTTGTACGAGAGTCAATGACGGTGAGTAATTATTTGTTATGAAGAAAATAATTTTTCATAGGTATTTTAAATTATAAAAAAACTTCATTATTATTTTGTCTATTATTTCGTTTTTTAGAATTTTTCTACTGTAATGGATGAGGTGAGCTGATAATTGGAATTATGCTGTAATGACAAGAATTTGTTTGGTCAGGATGAAAATTCTTGGAAAGTTTGTTTTGGAATTGTGCTGTCTTGAGGTAATTGAGAATTTGGAAATAGAAATAAAAGTACAGATAATTTTGATATTTATTAACTGACAATTTCTAATTCATGTGATTTATTTGTAGAATGAAAAATTTTGCACAAGGGGAAGTGAACATGCTTTTATGAAGAGTTTTTTGTGTCAAAATGAATGGAAATCTTGTGAAACATTTATGAACAGGTTGGAGAATACACTTTTTTCATTATTTTTTCAATATATTTTTTTCATTATTTACACTGATGTTCACAATAATTGATATTATTTTTATGTCACAGTTTATCTGTCTGAGGGCTCACTTGAAATATTCACAAGAATTCAAAATTCTGAACCGGAAGTCATGTTGGACTCTTTTCTTTGCTAGTCATTTGATCTTGACAAAGTGAATTAATTAATTTTTTGAATCGAATATTTTATATTATTGTTTCTTTTAGTTTCTTTTACAAGACTAAATTAAATTATGTTGTTGGTCAGAGTTAATTATTCACATAAAAAGTCTCATGTTTCATTATATCTGTAAGTACAAGCAATTAATATTTAAAAATTAATCACAATTTATTTCTCGTCTTTTTTTTCAAACAAAAGTATCATTAGATTAGTCAAACTGATGAAAACAAGTGAGATATATATATATATAGGATACAGAGCAGCCTCCATTTTATCAAACACATTTGATACTGGAAATATTTATCCCATTATTAAAAGTCATGATGTAAAGCCAAACACGACGTGCATTTCGTCTCTGTACTTAATATTTTCAAAAGAAGTCATTTTTATGCTAAATTTTAGTTTTGTCCTTTTGAGTTTCATTATTTTTAGTTATAAAATAAATGTGTTACTACAATTTGATATTAGGCATTAATGCACCCAGTAAATTGGTTTGTCACCAAAAGCACACAAGAGAAAAACCCTTTTACTGGAAAAAGAATTTTTTTCTTTTACAGAGAAACTCTGTGACTTATCCAGAGTCTGAAGTTGAGACAAAAAAGATGAGAAATTTCATCTACTGAAACTGACCTACATGAGAATTCAATCTTTTAACATGACCTTTAAAATTTAATAATCTTTGTGACAAAAAACTTACTAAAGGGTAGTCTGAGTACTGATTTTTGAGTGTTTACTACTATGGGTTCACACTGAAGAAATATCTCAAGTCTGAATAGATACGAGTTCATGACCAATAAATTTGTACAATTTCTTTAGTCGCATGTTGTAATTTTACAAAAGTTTTATTGCCATGAAAAAAAAGAAGATTTGTAAAGTTCAAGTGACTCATGAAGTGGGAGTTGTTGACAAATTATGTACAAAATTCTCAAGTCATGTCTAATTTAGCATGTCATAATAAAAATTGTAGAGAGGGAGAGAGTACACAATAATAAAAAGGTTGTCGTATAATTAATAAAAATTCGTGTCTACATGATGGGAATGATTTTGGAATTATTAATTGACTTTTAATACACTCAAGTGAATGGATGTACAATCTCAATGACAGACGTTGTAAATTTGTAAAAGAACATGATATAATCATGTACACAGTCGACACAATGAAGATGAAATGCTCCTTCACTTTGTAATTTGTTGGTTAAAGCGTCCTCATTAGTTTTTGTTGGTATGCACCTGGGAAACTTGTCTATCATTAAATTGTCATCATCAACAATCAACCCTCTCATTTACCATTCCTTATTGTTTTTTGAGTAATAACTTATATTACTAATAACCACTCAAATGTCCACTCCATGCTTCATTTCCTTCTTTCAAATCAATTTAATTGACAATTCAAAGCATTTTTCTTTGTCTAAAGCTTAAATGGACATTTAAATTTATTAAAGCATCCATATTCCATTTCTTTACAATTTTAAATTAAATGTTTCTACTCGTCTCATTCTAATGAAATTGCTTTGAAAATGGTTTTTTCTCCAGTGTGAATTACAATGTGGAATTCACACTGGAGAAATTGGAATTTTCAATGACTTTTAAATTTTTAATGGCTCTATTGAAAGTTTTACGTTCAGAAAAGAATTAAATTGAGGATTTAATGTCTAAATAATTATAAATTGACTTACTTTTGTAGCGTCTAAAGTTAAATTCGGATTAAAATTGTCAATTTTCTCAATGAACATGATGAAAAGTGTCTAAAATGATCAATGCACTAATGCACATTTTGTTGTGACAGGATTTTGATTATTTTGGTAATTATATTTAATGATGAAAATAAAAGATGAACGACAAGATATATTTTCAAAAGGATAATTTAGGTTTTTTTTATTTCAATGAGCGATAGTCAGAGGTAATATCAAGAAAAAAAATATCCAGTACAACTGGAATTCAGTCTCTCAAAAGAAAAAAAGGGGGGATAAATTGACAACACTTTGTACAAAAACAGTCGCACAAAACATTTGTGAAAGTAAATAATACTTTTCGGTGGAGTTTTTTTTTTTACAAAAAGACACTTTTATAAATACAACAGAAATAAAGAAGAGAGATGAAGAAGTAGAAAAGTGCAGGAAGGATAAAAAAGCAACAGAGAAGAAGATGAAGATGGTAGGGGAAGGTACACGAGTATTTAGTTTTTCACAACATCATTGAGATAATTTTCGTAGACTTCTGGTTCAGGTACAAGCTTCTTAAAGATATCTGACGGCAGCTGGGGCATGAGCGTAGTGCTAAAAATTGACAAATTTATTATTAGATTTTCCATGTAAAGAATTTTCTCCAGGTATCTCTACTATTTTGATTTGATAGATTGTCACTTACTGGGCCGGCATAAGCCAAAGGAGCAGCGTGGACCTTGGCAACTGGGGCAGCATAAGCCAAAGGACTGGCATAAGCAACTGGGGCAGCGACCTTGGC